>PVIR01006622.1:0-35798 GCA_004026965.1 Petromus typicus | reverse complement strand
CTGAGGCTGAGCTGAGGGCCAGCCTGAACCACAAAGCGAGACCCTGTCTCCAAAAACCTAAATAAAAAAAAAAAAAGGGCCAATTGGAGGACAGGAGCAAGGCAAAGCCAGGGAGATACTTTACAAATGGCAGAGTGGGAGCGGTGGAATCGGAAATACTTAGGAGACTCACTAGAGTCAACACTGGAACTTCCGCTCTGTCCTGAGTCTTCCTGCCAGAGAGGAAACCTCTCTTGCTGAGAAGACAACAACGCTCACTTTGCCTTCAGCCACCATTTCTCAGGGGATAGATACGGCGCTTATCCGGAAAAGACCCACCACAGTCATATGATCTTCCTCATCAAATATTCATGAAACAACAGTTAATGCCAGCTGTAGAGACATTAAGTCAACCCTTCAGCTCTACAGAGATGGCTTGTTTTTTCCGAGTAATTCTGAGAAAGTGTCCTGGCAAACCACATGAAATTAAAAATAGGAAACAGGAATTCTGAACTCCTCCTAGGTGTAACTGACATGAGATGAGTCCCCTAAACATAAAACATAATAATAATTTTCAATTAAATATCTTAGAGGATAGAGTCTTTTTTCTAAATAAAGTTTTGAAAAGAAAACAATTGGAAGATCGCTCTATTATACCCTTTACCTTTCCCTCTCCCAAGAAATCGCCTTCCTTGGGCAAGGCCTCACCAGACTGAGACGGACCTGTCAGGGTTCTGACCAGGGCCCTTTGTCCTTCAGCAAAGCATAGAAGATGACCAAGATGGGGCCCGATCCAAAGCACCTGTCCCACAGCCTGGAGACACTGGCACCTAAAAATCAGACCAATCTCCTGTTCACCTAGCTAAGAGATTTTATCCATAAGAAATGAGTAATTTCTATTCATATTGCTCTATTTTAATAACTTTATACTGTTATAAAAGTCAGATGGTCTAATGTGCAGCACACAGAAAACATCAAAAGGCACAAAGTAATAAAACTTACAACTATTTTCCCATAATTCCAGGGTATAAATTTAGATAACCACTATGTGCACATTTTATTATCGTTCCAGATTTTCTAAATATTTTTAAATCAAAATGGCCTTTTCATACCTTTACAAACTCATTTAAAAAATGGAACTGGCTATTATGAACTGGCTTTACCAAACAAATAATTTTTATTCCTTTTTTTTTTGAGACAGGGTCTTGTTTTGTAGTTCAGATTGGCCCTGAGCTCAGCCTCAAACTTACATCACCGCAATCCTCCTGCATCTGCCTCCTGAGTGCTGGGATTATAGGCGTGAACCACTACGCCCATCACTGTGGTGTGTGGTGTGGTACTGATTGCTTCTGGGTGTGAGTCTTCAGGCCCAGTATTGTATGTGGTTACCAGGGGATCGAACCCTGGCCCTGGTCCTTGTAAGATAGGCACTGGGACCACTGAGCTAAATCCCCAGCCTGTATTCTATATTATTTTAACAGATTTTGCTTGTTTGTTTGATTTGAGACAAGTTTCACCATGCAGTTCAGGTTGGCCTTGAGCTCACTATGTAGCCCAATTTGGCCTCACACTTATAGCAATCCTCCTGCCTCAGCCTCCAGAGTGCCAAAATTACAGGCATGCACCACCACTTCTGGCACTCCTACATTATTTTTAATAACTTCTGAGCACTCTGTGATGTGAATGCCCATCTTTTTTTGCCCATGATTGTCAGACAGAAGCAGTGCTGTACCTGCTAAGGAACATTTAGAAAGGGGAAAGCATTCTTGGATGACTTGAGAGATGGCCATTAGCATTTCGTGGGCAAGAAGCAGGGATCATAAATATTCTATGGAGCACGCTGTAAGGAAAAGGTCCAGTCATGAAGCCACTAAGACTGCAGTGGAGATATGTTACCCCAGTTCCTCACTGTAAAGTATTGCTTGTTTCCCACTTGGGGGCTACTTTAATAGCAATGAATATCTACAAAACGTCTTCCTATTCCTAAGCCCCTTTCCCAGAAGGGGTACAGTTTGGTCAAAAGTTATAAATACTTCAGATTTGTGATGCATTTTTCCAAATCTCCTCCAGAGTAGTCCGATCCACCTTCCGTCTCTCAAGGAAGGCTAGCGCACTTCACCATGCAAACAAGCAGTTCTGCCCGTGGAGGAAACAGGCTCTGAGGTCCCAGAGGCCGCGGTCCTTCCTCAAAGTCTACAAAATCTTAACCAAATCACTTCATTTCTTGAAGTCTCGAGTTCTTCCTCTGTAAAATGAAAATAACACCCATTCTGCCCTTTCACGGGCTCCTGATAAGGGCCAAACAAACCTGTGAGAATCTGTTACAGTTTAAGGGGTCTTTTCAACAGCAACTGTGTTGTAACAGCTTCTCTCTGGCTGGAAAACAACTGAAGCTTGCAGACCCAGATCCATAGTATCTGGCAGGTGACAGCAGGGAGGGTCCGTGCCAGGGTGCGTCAGAGAGCAGCGAGGCTCGCGGCAAGAGGTGACTCTATACCTAGTCTAATGTAAGCGATGCCACCCAGCTTCATACCTCTTTTTTCTTTAAACATGTAGAGTCCACCTTGATATATCTTCTGATCACTCTAAAGAAGCCACACTCTTGGGCCAGGGATTTAGCTCAGTGGGTCCAGCATCTGCCTGGCAAGTGCAAGGTCCTAAGTTTGACCCCCAGTAACCACATACCACAACACAGAGTGTGGTGCCTCACACCTGTAATCCTAGCAATCAGGAGGCAGACGCAGGAGGGTTGTTGCAAGTTCAAGGCTAGCCTGGGCTACATAGCAAATTCAGGGCCAGTCTGAGCTACGAAACAAGACCTTGTCTCAAAAAAAATAAAAAAATAAATAAAAATAAAAACCCACAAGCCATATTCTCCACCAATGGTTCAAGTAATATGAACAACATCTCCATCTATAGTCTATACTTGCCCAAGACCACACACGCTTAACCTTTAACAACACAGGCACGTCACTAATCAAATGTTCTTCCTGCTCTTTTCAAAGAAATGGGCGTCTCTTAGGGGTCTGTGCCAGCGTGGACAACTGCCGACTGTTTGTAGGGGGAATCCCTAAAACTAAGAAGAGAGAAGAAATCTTATCAGAGATGAAAAAGGTCACTGAAGGAGTTGTTGACGTAATCGTCTATCCAAGTGCTGCAGATAAAACCAAAAACCGGGGCTTTGCCTTTGTGGAGTACGAGAGCCACCGCGCGGCCGCCATGGCCCGGAGGAAGCTGCTACCAGGTGAGCGGCCGGGCATAGCCACCCTGCTTCCGGCCGGCGCTCTCAGCAGGGAAAGCAACACCGCCCTGTGTCTGACTGGTGCTTTTACACAAAAGCGTTTAGTGCTGACAGCTCTTCATCCTCCTGATTTATCTCATAGTTGAATTAAACTCCCTGAATTTTTAAGACTGTTTAGAAACATACCAGTTCTGTGCATTGAATCTAATTTATGTGCGCTGAAGAAACCCAGACCTTTAAATGATAACAATCCTATAGTGAATCTTTAAGGTGAAGAATCTTCTGAAAATTAAACATATCAGTCATAATTACGTTTACATCTAAATTATGTTATCAAGCTTATTAGAACTAGGGTACGGTATCCATTATAATGGAGACAGTAAAACACCGCGTCACACATTATCCCAATGATAATTAAATGGTGTGCTTTTATTACTCCCTGTTATCCAGTGACTGCTGTGTGATCCGAAGGAAGAGAAGCAGAAGCTCTTCCAGGAAAAACACCCTTTGCTAGGTGCTTCGGCCAGAGGGTCGGACCCATTGAGGCAACAAACATCAATTCCTGGCTTTAAAAGGGCTCGGCCAAGACACTGTCTCAGTCAGATCACCTTATGACAAAACTGTTTCTAAGCCCTCAGCCCCCTTAAAATTACTCATTAAACCTTACATAAAATCAAGCACTACAGTAAACTAGCAAGATAATTTCAAGAAGGACAGATTAGAGTAGACACCCAGTGTCAGAATCAGCTCTTCTCATGGCCATGACGGGAAAGCCATGAGGATGAAAAACAAAACAACAAAACGACTAGAGTTGTGTGGCTCTTGTATACACTCAGGAAAATGAAACAGACAGGATGCCCTCTGGAAAATTTCAAAGTTGGAAAATGTTTTGAGCTTAATAGGGAATTTTAATCATATTTTGATGAAGGCAGTTTAAAGTAAAGAATATATATATATGCCTACACTAAATCCAAGAATTGGTGCATCTATTAGGAAAATGGATAGTTTCAAAGTTGAAGATTTTTCTCCACTACCTCTCTTTGCTTCTCCACCCAGTGGTCCGGTTATCATAAGCAAATGCCCGTAGATATGGGACATCCTTAGTCTTCGGAGGACCTGGCATTCATATTTTGTCATCGTTAATTCTTCTCCCTTCAACATCAGCCTGTATGCCAATAAAATCTCTTGTGTCCATCATCTCCTCTGGTCACCTTGGTAGCCTGAACACCTATGTTCTCTGCCTGAGATTGTTTTACTCAGAGTCTTCTTCTTATCTTCCTACCTCTGCTCTCTTTGATGCAGCCTGTCCTCTGCCTGCTCCACTGTGAACATTACCATAAAAAAACATTTCCAAAATAGCCTATCATCCTTTCAATGAGTTCTTGCAAAACATAGGAATTCAATATCTATCAATAGATTAAATGCTTTTATCTAAATGACATAGGAGATTCTACAAATAAAATAATACCTGACTATTGCAGTCAGAATGCATATTCTAAGTATATGAATTAGAAAATAGAAATATTAAAAGGCATAGTGTTAAATCATTATTTAAAAGCAAAAACTGACCCCTTTACATGCATCTTCTTCTGTCTTCACAACAACGTAAAGTACTTTTATTACTGAATTTTGCGTTTGTTTGTTTGTTTTTTAGTTTTTTTGAGACAGGGTCTCTCTTTGTAGTACAGGCTGGTCCTGAACTGAGCCTCAGCAATTCTCCTGCCTGTTTCCTCCATGGTGGGATTACAGGTGTGAATCACCACACTCTGCATTGTGTCAAATATGGTACTGATTGATAGTGGATGTGAGACACCACATCCCATATTGTTGTATATGGTTACTGAGGATCTAATTGGGTCGTTGCACTTGCAAGTCAGGGGCTAGAATCACTGAGCTAAATTCTTGGCCCTTATTATCCAGTTTTACAGATGAAGCCACTGAGACTTAGCAAGCATATGCTTTCTAGCCAAGATCATTGTCCCAGTCATGGGACTTTTCCGACTTTCAAGCACATGTTCTTGCATGTCTCTTCCACACTGACTTCCACCATAGCCGCCTTCAAGGACTGCAGGAGTCCCTGCTTCCTGGGCCTCCTCTCACTTCTGTTCCCTCCAGATTTATGCAGCTCTAACGACCCCTGTGTGGTTTACAATGATTCCAAGCAAAGAAGCCACAAGCAAAAAAGTAGTGGTTATTCAACCATGGCTGCAAAACTTAGAATTAAACATCCCAAGGCCTAGACTATTTGCAGCAACACTGGGAAGAACAGTTCAGGTGTCAGTGATAAGCTGATGAATCTTAACTACCTGGATCCTAGGGAGAAAGCAGATGCCTGAATCTATAGAATTTGCCTGTTTCCATGGCCCTAACTCTCCCACCGTGGCTTATTTCAGCCTACCAGTGTAATGCCAACTGCTCAAGAGATCCTGAAATTTTCCACGTCCATTTATCTGTGAATAGACAATAGGTTGATTCCATATTTTGGTTGCTGCGAGAAATGCTGTAATAAACATGAGAGCACAGATATCCCCCTGATGCACTCATTCCATCTCCCTTGGCTACACACCCAGTAGCAAAATGGCTGAATCACACAGGAGCTCTCTTTTCAATGGCTGTAACAATCTACATTTCCATCAGTGTTTCCCTTTTCTCCACAAACTTGCCTTCCCCTACTTTCTGTCTCTCTGATAATAGACCATTGTGATAATCTACCATTGTGGAGAAACATCTCACTGTAGTTTCAGTTTATGTTTCCCTGATGACTAGCAACATGAGCACTTCTTTTCCATACTCCTGTTAGGACATCTTTTGAGAAACGTCTCTTGAAATCTTTTGGACATTTTGTAGTGTTATTTGTTTTCTCAAAGCTGAGTGAAATCTTTTGGATCTTAGTCCCTTATCAGATATATGGCTTGTGATTATCCCCCGCCCAAGTTGTCACTTGACTCCATGAATTGTTTCCTTTGCTGTGAAGATGCAGTTTCATTTGTCTGTTTTTGTTTTGTTGCCTGTACTTTTAGGAATGTTGCAAACACATTAGTGCCCAGAACATTATCAAGAAACTTTCCCCATGTTTTCTTCTTGCAGTTTTACAGTTAAGTTTAAAATTCATCTGAGTAATTTTATGTGGGTGGGAGAAAAGGGCCCAGTTCTGTGTTTCTACAAGCCGGTATCCAGTTTACTCAGTACTAATTATTTCTGAATTGTGTATCTTCACACCTTTGTCAAAGAGCATGACAGTTTTTTAAGGAATAAATATATACATTTTGGTTGAAGATACTTGCCTCCCTCAAGAAATAATTAAACAGAGGCTTGCCAACACTGAAAACTACTACTTTTGTTCTCTTGAGTTTTATATTGTGTTTAGGATATAGCTTGTTCCTCAACAATGAATCAAAAACAACCTAGATTTCCCAACTACTTAGAACTTGGAGAGAGAGAGAACCTGGATTCAGAGAGAAACAGATCACAAAGTTGAGCCCAGCCCAGGAAACTTAGTAACTTAGGGAAACTCTATCTAAAAATAAAAAATTATTAAGGACTTGGAATGCAGCTCAATGTGAAGGCCTTGCTTTCCATTCTGAGCAGCCCCACCCTGCCCCCCAAAATAGAACTTGATCTGACTCTTTCCCTCTTCTCATCAGTTCAATGTGGATCTGAACCTCACAGAAGTTTAGGAGCTGCATTACAGAAAACAAAGGAGAGAGGAAGTGAAGGGAAATGGTCCTGGGCAGGTTGCCCTCTCTGAAGCTCATTTTCTCTTCTGTCAAGTTAGGAGTCATCACCTTCCCAACAAGGCGAATGTGAGAAAGAACTGAGAACCTCATAGGAAACATGATGCAAAACATTCAACTTATCAGAATGCAAAACTATATAGTAATGGATAAAACTACCCATTGAGGAAGAGTTAAATCTCTCTGCCTAGACTTCACTCTTATTCTCTGTCAGTCTTTAATTAGGATATATTTTGTTTCATTAAGCTCCTGAGTTACCCATGTCCTTACAGAGGACCAGGAAAAGTACAGTCAGCCTTGACCAAGTGGGAGGAACAGAGAGCAAACTAAGGGCCTGAACCACACTCCTGTACACAGGACCTCAGACAGACTCGTGACTAAGTAACAAGGTGATAGTTAGTCCCATGAAACTCAATGGGCAAAGAGGAAGAAGAAGGAATATAGGGAAGGTGGAAGAGAAAAATTAGGTGGCCAAATAATCCTTTGTGGACATCTCAGTGTTGGTTCGTGGCCGGTAGAGCAGTACAGATTACTATAGCAGCAGACATAAGACCCACTGAGCTTCTGAATATTTCATGAAGTCAGACGCTGTCTGAGCCCAAATGTGATCTTTCTTTCTCCCCTTAAACAACTGCTTTCACCAGGTAAAAGCTGTTCTAAAAGCCAACATGCCCACTACTCTCTCATTTCTGTTCCATTTCAGACCACATATTCTTCCTCCCTGTATCAAATCATTATAACAAGCCACTAGTCACCTCTAGCCAATGCCAGTATGTATTTGAATGTCTTAAAATCAATAACAACCTTTTTAATGGTCTTGCTCATCCAAGACCTCAAGGGGCAGTTCAATTTAAAGGGCCATCAGTATGAACTCAGATGATGTTCCCCTGACTTCTAAATAATTAAGCATACCTGTGATCATTTTCAACAGGAAGAATTCAGTTATGGGGACATCCGATTGCAGTTGACTGGGCAGAGCCCGAAGTGGAAGTTGATGAAGACACAATGTCTTCTGTGAAAATCTTATATGTAAGAAACCTTATGCTGTCTACCTCTGAAGAGATAATTGAAAAGGAATTCAACAATATTAAACCAGGTAAGACATACATGTAAAATTATTTCAAAATGTACTTTAAAAGCACTTATAGTTGAGGTGACTCTATAAATTTAAAGAGAAAATGTTTTAGCTCATTCTCATGATTGAATATAAACTACTCAAATTAGATCCCATCTTTGAATTAAAAAAATAGGGACACATTTTCTCACCACTTAACAATGTTATTAACATATTCACCTCTGTGATTATTTAATAAATACATATTTCTTTAATCTCTATAAACTCCATGAGTTCTTCTTTGTCACCTCCTCATTGCCAAGTCAGTTTATGCACCTGAGATATATAAATGCTCAGTAAATATCTACTGTTTTAATGAATGCATAGAAGTAACATCAGGTCTAGGGCAGGGATTCTCAACCACAGCACTGCATTTTGGACACCGGATTCTTGGTAGTGGGGATCTTCCCAGTAGACTGTAAGATACTCAACAGAAGCTGGGCCCGTTCACAATAGATTTCAGTAGGAATCTCCATCCAATATAACCTCCAAAATGTAACAACCAAAAGTATGTACATATGCTGCCAAATGTACCCTCAAAATGGGAAAAACTGGCTCCAGTTGAGAACTACTGATCTCATGGAATATGTCACTTTAGATACATAAATAGGTGCCAGTTCATTGGGATGATGACAAAGGGAAAGGAACAGAGTCACTACTCATCTTGACAGTACTTTTCAGTATCAATTCTAAGCTACAAGATTGACCCTTCATTCTCTTCTATATGAGAGTACAACACTGAGAAACCTAAAGCATTTTATAAAACAATATCCAAACAAGCATTTCCCCAAACCACTTCTGAACATCAGTTTTAAGGACCATTAGTTGTTTTTACTGATAAGAGGGTTATGTATCAAGTGAGTTTAACCAATAAATTCTGCCAAGTAAAGAGAGTTTCTTTATTTCTGGACTTGGAGTCGCTAGTCCTCAGAGCTTTGAAATCTTTGAGGAGAAATGAAAGCTGCCTCATAATGTAGACCTTTGGAGCATAGTTCTTCCTTTGGGGCAGGCCACCCTATGAAGCGAGTGTGTCTTGGAACACATCAGGGGCAGTCCAAGTCTGTGGATACCATAGTGGCCCCATCTTCCCATGACAGGTAAACTCTCCAGGATGTCGTCAAGCACAGACCATGGTGCTGTGGTGTTAACCCCCCTGAGAGTACCCACTTTACACATTCAGTTGTCTGTTCCTGACTTGGTGTACTCTTTTAGGTATAACACAATGACAAGCAGATGGCTCTCCCAAAGACAATTAAAAAGGATGGTATTTTTCTTCTTGTAAAGCATCCCCAAAGATCTGTCTCCCTTTAGGCTCAGGAGCTCTGCCTTCCCTACATTTTTAGTACAATGGTGTAGCTCCACACCAGCCACTGTGGGTCTAAAGCTGACAGAAAACTGCAAACAGCAGACTGATCCACTGTGGACCAGGCACAACCCTTGGCATGATCACAGCATGGCACTGACTCATCACAACTTCTCTACTGCAGATTACTTTGTAAGTTCCATTACTTTCTACACAATAAGACCAGAGCCCAGAGTAGTTAAGTAGATTCCCCAGGGTCACACAGCTAGAAAGTACAAACACTAAGCATAAACTCATTGGGCTCCACTCCCATTCTCCTTCCACACACTCATTCATGCAACTGTCACTCCTTCAGTAGCTTCTATGTGCCAGGTACTGTGGGGGGAGCCAACAGGTGCAGTGTGTGTGTGTGTAAGGAGTTAAATATGATGCAGTAGAACATCCAGGACAGTCCATTGTTGCTGTGCAAGAAGACTCAGGCTTAGGAGCCATGTAAGCTGAGACCTGAAAATTGAAGCTCTTGTAGTCACAGGAACAGATATGTGTGTGAATTATTGCTATCTGGACCTAGCTCCATATCTTGTGTTGGTTTTCTACCTTCCCAGGGTGAATGATATTTAGTTTTATGTAACTAAAAAGTACTTCTTATTGACAAGAGATGGAATGAGACACTACTAAAAGGATGCTTCCTTTTGTGGTTACTGATTATTAGCTCTCCTGGTCTGTGTATTAGTCTGTTGAAGAGAGATGTTCATCCAGTACCAATTCTATGAAAATAATAAATGCTAAATCTCTATCTCTGTCTGTCTGTCTGTCTGTCTCTGTCTGTCTGTCTGTCTGTCTCTCTCTCTCTCTCTCTCTCTCTGCCTCCCTGTCTTCTCATGTAGCTTCAAATCTGCCCCAAAACCTCAGGATTCTGGAACACATCCTGGTTCTCCTGGCTCAACTTTCAGGTTCTAAAATAACGTAAGGATTTAGATTATCCTTTTTAGAATTCTGCAGATGAATATGAATTGCCAAGAGTGAGCAGCTAGCAGAGACAGCTGCTGCATGCAGAGGGGAGAGTCAGATCTCAGTAGCTCCTTTTCCAGAACTAGTGTAATAAGGCTATATTTCCCTACCAAAGCTCATGAAGAGAAACAAGAAGATACCATGTAAGAATGCTATTCAATCCCATGGAGGAACCTGATTATTCTCTGCAAGCATCTGACCACATATCATATTAACACTAATGAATCTGAAAAGCATTATATCACCACCAAGAAACACAAATGACCATCCAAACCAAAACTGGAGCCAGAAAATGTATGCCTCTTCCTGGTGTAGCCTGAGAGTACCTGCTCCAGTTCTAATTGTAGTACAAAATCTGATCTCCATGGTACATCTGAGCAGCCCTACAAGCCCTTACAAGGCCATACAAATATGGCTTTCTTGCTGCACTGGGTGTAGAAGTTTACAAGTCTATTAAAGCTTCCAGACAAAGCTGGTGCTACTTGGTCAGGGGTCTGTACTCTGAGTCCTGAATATTTTTCCAATTCCCAATGAGTTCAGAGTTCTCTCTGTCTTCTCTAATGAATGAACCACAAATAATGACCACTGATACCCCTATGGCTCACCCTCTGCCAAATGATGATCAGTCAATAAAATCCTGGGCAGTAAAAAAGGAATATACTGAAAACAATAAGCCCATGGTGAATACTGTTACAGAGGGACTCAGTTCTATTACATAAAATCTTATTTTCTAAATGTTCTGGTTCATTTGTCCTTTGTCTTATTTAGTTGGAATTTGGGGGCTTTATTTGTTTTGGTTATTCTAGGAATAAAAAAAAGGTTATTCATGGTCTTTGAACTATGTGAGGAGTAGAAACTGTAACTGCCTTTGTGACCTGATTTAAAGGAATAACTGAACATTGATGAGAAAAGGCAGAAAGGTTTTCTCCTCCTCTTATTTTTCTGTCTCATAATGTTTCATCGCACACATGCTGGGAATCAAAGGCAAGAGAAGAAAATAGGCTCTCAAAACATGAACAACTAGATATAAACTAAAGAGGGTAATCGGCATGGTGCGTGATGAAACAAGTTTCCATCTTCACTGTGAACAAAATCTATCTTTAAAAATGTATAAGAATCTCTAAAATATAACAGTAAAGCATCTTGGTACAACTTGGTACAACTATTTTTCTTTTTTCATGTTACCATGAATATGCACAACAATTCCTTTCCCTAAAAATAGGCTAGGTTGGTTTGTATTTTACTTTTATACAACAATCTACATAAACTTGGTAAATAGTTGTAAACCACAAAAGTATACTGATTAAGATACAAATGTCTCCTGTATTCTCCCTAACTTTTCTTAGTGTTTCTGAAAGCGACCCTATTCTTAATGGTTTGGTCTCTATCTTTCCAGTTCTCTCTCTTAACAAGTGTATTTCCATTCACCTAAATATATATATGGGCTGGTAAAACATAATTCTATGCTCTTATTTTTAAATTTTTAAAATTTACAATAAGTTTTGAATCCTGCCATTTAAATAAAGGTTGACTCTGTTCTCTTTAAAGACTCTTTTGTAATGATATAATGTACCAGACTGAATTGCTCCCATGAAAATGGACATTAAATTCCTTTATTTTTGCTATTTAATAGTGGATGTAATTTATCACCTTATGCACAATCCTTGTGCATATGTAAGTACTTTTGAATAAAACATTCCTCAAATAAAATCAGTAGATATTTACATTTCTATTTTTAGATGGCATGGGAGAAAATCTTGCAGAAACAACTTTATGTTTTCCTTTTTTTATTTAAAGAGTATTGGACAGGAAATAGAAAACCTGGTTTTGAACTTAACGATGTGAACTATAAATGTCACTTATCTTTTTTTTTAACATTATAGTTTCCTAATATTGAAGTCAAAATAAGTGAAAGAACATTAAAGTACATAATTGCTAAAATCTCTTCTAACTCTAAAATTCAATTATATAAGATGAAAGAGACAAAATGTATTTTTTTGCTGAGAAACATATAGAATTACAGGTAAAAATATATCACTAGGGAGTTTTACTGAATTCAACAATATTTTTCCAGGTATCTGGTACTTTCTTTCACACTATGTAAGAGGAAAAGTAAGATGCTACTCTTAGACTTAAAGTTCACATACATGTACTAGCTACCCACAATTAATATGTTCATCATGGCCTGCAAACATATCCTAAAACAAATAAATAAATTTACAATGCTTTAAGACCATATAATCTATAAGATAGAAGACACATATTTGTAACTAATTATAATAAATCAGACTGCTATTTTAAAATTATAAATAAAATTGTTTGTGCAATATACAGAATATTAAATCTGGATGCATGAAAATCTTGATAGGTTCCTGCCTTCCATTCACAGCCACTACCTGCCTCATTTCGGTGCTGTCATAATTTACTCACATCACTACTTTCCCTGTTTCCAGGTGCTGTGGAAAGAGTGAAGAAGATCCGGGACTACGCCTTTGTGCACTTCGGTAGACGAGAGGATGCAGTTGAGGCTATGAAAGCTTTAAATGGGAAGGTAATGTAAGAGAAAGAAAAAAAAATACACAGATTTTATCCAAGTCCAGTGTGGATATTCTGTCCAAGGAGACTCTACTGTGAGTCCATCATGCCCCAGCTGCCCCAGCTCTGACAGTCTCTGCACTCACTTTAGTGGGGGGCACACAGTAGAGAACACACAGCTATGGCCAACCCTACCTCCAAAACTTCTCTGATTTGGACAAGTCACTGCTCTTCCATTTTCTTAGGAAGAGTTTTACAAAGAATATTTCAAGATGATCTTCCTCATTTCCAATTTTCTCTCATTTCTGCCCTGTGTCCAGTATTTTTTAAATGTTAGGATAACTGTCACTGTGCCCTCAGAATTTGATCTTCCACCTGTGGGAGGCTCAGAGTGACTCAGCTTATAAGAGAAGTGTCTGGAGTGTTCCAGAGAAACTGATATGATGTACATATCAATCTAATAAACACTGAAAACTTTATGTTGACCATTCATCTTCTAATAATGCCCAGGATAAATAAAAAACAAAGATGCTTAGCAAAGAGCTAAAAATCTCCTGAACAATTAAGTTTATAAACAACTATGCAAAGTACAGTCAGATGAGGTATACAAAATAGATTTAAAAGTAGTAAGAGAGTTCACAGGAAGAAATAAGTTATCAAAAATCAGAAACTCTTTGTAAATATGAGAAGATAATATACAAGAGGAATGTATTTTGTAATTGAATATGATTTCAAGAGTATAATTCAAAAGATAAAAAATAAAAACCAGAATCAAGGTTAAACAATTTGAAGAAGCACAGCACAAAACTGGAGAATGGTACAACATAGAGCAGTTTGTTTAGAACATAATTCATACCAGTCATTTTACCCATTGAACTTTGCATCAGTCTAAATCCCAACAGAAAACAGACAACAATGGAGTTAATTACAGCCAGATGAGTGAGAATAAAGGAGATCAGAAAAGATATTACAGAAAACTAGGGCCATAGCACCCTTAGAGTCAAAAGCACAGGGGCTGGAGAATTTGTAGAAATTCTGTGAAGGGAAAGAATCATATAGGAGGCTGGTGTTACAAAATGAGTGCTTCTTTTTGGTCAAGGGATAGGGCTAGCCTGGGCTGATCTCTTAAAGAAGGAGACCGGAAAATGAGTGCCTCATAATCACCATTATCTCTCTCTGCCCTCGTGACGGTGTTCCTCACTGACCAAATCTAATCATAATGCGGAAAGGCTGGAAGCTGTAGGGAGGGTCCCAGGTGCAGTAGCTTCCCAGAGCACAGGGCAGGCTAGAGATTGCCGGAAGTAGACTTGCAGGGTAAAAGGAGGACATCCCAATTCCAGTCCTTCAGACATGAAGGCCACTGGGATGTTCCCATTCCCTGAAGGCCTTTGAAACTGGTTGACTCTTGGGATGTTCACTAACTCTGAAATACAAAAGAAAATCACAAAGCAAAAGTAAATGCATATGGGCCAGGGATTTAACTCAGTGGTTTGGTGCCTGTCTTGCAAGCACAAGGACCCAGGTTCAATCCCTGGGTAACCACATACAACACTGGGTATGGAGTAGAATCAGTACCTCATACCACAGTGCTGGTCGTGGTGACTCATGCCTGTAATCCCAGCACTCGGGAAACAGAGGCAGGAGGATTGCTGTGATGTGAGTTTGAGGGAGAGCTCAGGGCCAGCCTGAACTACAAAGTGAGACCTTCTCTCAAAAAAAAAAAAAAAAAAAAGTAATGCATATTTAAGTGCATACCTATGAGACATTTTTTTCTTCATTTATTTTTACATTTAGTATTGTAAAAATGTTATTATTTTGAAAACAATGTTTAAGTTAGCTTTTCCATTTGGAAACATTCCTGGGAGTGCACTGACACTGAGAAGACACAACAATTAAAAATCAAAATCTAAATCACATACCAAAATAATTATAGTGGGAAAATATTCACATTTTTCCCAATGTTTGCAGTTAAATATTTTATAGCAATGTTTACACATATAATGTAGTTTAAAAATATATTTGATATTAGTGAATATATAATAGATATTCTGTTTAATTATAGTATGGTATGCAAAAATAGGTTTTCCAAAAACCTTTAAAGGCTTTTTAGTATTCTTAGGTATTTGCATTTAATTTACTAGACAACATAAGACTTCCAATGTTTTTGTGGCATAATGATTATATTTATAATTCAGAGAATTAACCTGGTAAGAGGTGACTTTTTATTAGGTGGAGAGAGATGTTATGAAGCTATTACAGTCACCAAAATAGCACAAAAATAAGAACTTGAATTAATGTGGAAATGGAATCTAGGAAAGATACCTGCATAAAACTATGGAAGAATGAGTTCAAAGGATCCACAAACTGATTGAAGGTAGAAATGACAAAGGAGAAATCACTATAAATTTTGCAAATTGGAGAAATGGGAGACAATATCAGACTCAGAAAGGGGAGCCTATTGGGAGAGAAGGGAGCTAGACTGAAATTAGGACATCATCATTCATTTGTTTTATAAATATTTGTGGATGTCTGATGTAAGAAAACTTCTGAAACTCTGTTGTGGCAGAGAAAGGCAGAACAGAATGCATTACATTAAGAAATCTGGCTTGATAATAAAGAATCATTCCTCTCAAAGCATGCCCTGAGATGGAAGCACCTGGAAACAAAGATCTACTTGAGCACCTCGCTTTGCTCAGAACAGAACCAAAGATAAAAAGAAGCTTCGAGTTAAGGTCACTTTCCTCCTTCATATTCCAAGTCTCTTTCCTCTAATTATATCAATATCAATCTCATATCATTGAATATTGAATGTCCATCTTTCACTGTATTCCATCTACTGTATTTAACACTGGCTACTACCAGTAAAAAGTAAGATGTCCACAAGAAGCTAGGGACAGGTGGCTGCAGAGGCTGACCAGAGTGGCCGGGATGACCACCGAACACTAGCTTTATCCAACAGCTACTGAGTTGCTCATGAAATTGAGGGGCAAGAATACATGCTCAGCTGCTGTGAAAGGAAATTTTTACAGAAACATTTTATACTATTTACTTGCTTTACATAAAATAGAGATTCATCTATTTTATTCAAAGGAAACTATAAATAGTTTCTGACAGCATTTTGTCCCTCTAGTAACAAATTAATCTCTCAAGTATTTGTTGAAAGCCATCTTTGTTTCTTGAGTAAGCAAGAACATGTAGATCTGTGCAGCCATGATCTTCAACATCTGGAGCTATTTGCGATTTCAAATACTTGTGTCTGACAAGAACTACTCCAACAATTTTTGAGAATGTGTTTTCATAGTGCAGGACTGGAAATTTCTCAATATCACTCCTGCCCTCTCTGTCTCAATCCTTTGCCAGCCTTGTTTTTTAGCTCCCAACTTAGTATGAGATCAAATGTCATTAATTTCCATCACCTGCATCTTATTGTACTAGGTAGTGAAAATTATATTCCTCCCTTAAAAGCCCAAGATTTATTGCAATTATATAAATCTGTAACTTAAAACATACAAAACATAATAGAGAATATTGGATAAACTTTTACTTTGGTGACTGAATTTAGGTTATAAATGTGTGATCAGTATATCAACGGATAATCTGTCTCAAACCTGTTGGCATCTATGCAGTTTATCAACAAAAATCACTCAAAGAAAATCCAGCTGGCGAACAAACATGAGCCCCCAAAAAGACAGGATAGGAGTAATTGAAACATTCACTAAGCATTCAGCAAAGAGTCAGACACCAAGGAGCAGTCACGTTATTAGGCTCAGCCACACTTAACTGTCCCTCCTTTTTTATGTTGCTGTTTCCTTTCTCTCCACAACAGGTGCTGGATGGTTCCCCCATTGAAGTGACCCTGGCCAAACCAGTGGACAAGGACAGCTATGTTAGGTACACCAGAGGCACAGGTGGCAGAGGAACTATGCTGCAAGGAGACTATACCTACTCTCTGGGCCACGTTTATGATCCCACCACAACCTACCTTGGAGCTCCTGTCTTCTATGCCCCGCAAGCCTATGCAGCGATTCCCAATCTTCATTTCCCAGCCACTAAAGGACACCTGAGCAGCAGGGCAGTCATCAGAGCCCCTTCAGTTAGAGGTAATAACATCAGTCAGCTCTTTTCTAAGAATATCCCCAAGATTACAAATGATTTGCAAAGCAACAGCCTTAGACTAATTGGATGGGCCTCGGGACCTGGGAGGAAAGAACTGGAAAATTGTTTATTAAAAATCGAATATTATACCAATAGTTCTTATTCCATAGGAATCTTTTTTCACATTACAACTGGTGATAGGAAAAAACTTGGCCAGAAATGAAGTACTATAGAACCCAGTACACAAATCTAATGTTTTCAGAGAAGCATAAAATTTGCCCAAACTAAAACCTACCACCATACTTGTTAGCTTCTTCTTGATCATTCATACAGGAACAACCGCTTGTTACAAAACTTCCACAAGTGAAAGTAATATGAACGTAGTCGGGGATTTAGCTCAGCAGTTCTGGCGCCTGCCTGGAAAGTGCAAGGACCCAGATTCAATCCCCAGTAACCGCATACATCAATGCCAGGTGTGGTAACTCATGCCCACCAGCAATCAACCACACACCAACAGTGCCAGGCATGGTGGCTCATGCCTCTAATCCCAGCAATTGAGAGGCAGAGGCAGGAGGATTGCTGTGAGTTCAAGGCTGAGGCTGAGCTCAGGGCCAGCCTGAACTACAAAAGAAGTGAGACCCTGTCTCAAAAGAAAAAAAAAAAGAAAGTAAATTGATCCAATGGGGGTAAAAAATGCCCCAAATAATGAGAATTAAGTTGTGTCATATACTGGTACAAATCCCCATTATGGAGTGCAATCATGATGTGTATATTTAATGTACCAATAAAGATTTAAAAAATGCCCCAAATAACAAAAATATCCTCAGGCACACATGTACTTCATGGTGACTCAGTAGCAATGTATATAAACTGTGAATTATCATAAATACATTCAAGAAATATGTGTTTATCTTCTCAAAAGCCAAACTATTAAGAAAATCTATTTATTTTCTATAGTACATGGGAAATTAAAACAAACTCAGTCTGTCAGATCATAAGTGTTTCGTTTGAATCCTATTAAAATTCCAAATATTCAGCTTTCTGAGACTTGTTGGTTCAAACAGTATAGAAGATAAGGGAAAAATTTTTTCTTTTATTTTCAGGAAACTAGTTTGTCTCTTCCTATGGATCCTTTACTGATTGTTCGAAGATGTGGCCAGTGCCATCAGAATCCCAGTTTTATTGTTGAAATATGTCACCACCGTGGCCAATATCAGCAAACAAACCCATGTCTTCAAACCCGCTCTTGGCTTTGACTTATAAGTCAAGTGCACAACCAGATTACTGTGAAAACAATTATGTTAGTGTGTCTTGTTATTTTGTCATCAATATGAGTTGACCTTTTTAGGACTTTCTTCAACAGTCTTAAAAGTTCCAACTGCTAATGTGATCATGCCTAAAAAAATTTATAATGCATAAGACATCATGAGGACTTCCTTCAGTGTAACTTGTTTATATAAACTGAATTGTTATTCTAAAATAATCTAAAATATATTAGTAACCAGTAAACATATGAATGGTAAACCAGTTGTGATGTAGAAAACAAAGACAGAGAAATTCCATTCTAAGGGGAAAATATGTGACATAGCAAAAAAGGAATCACTGGATAATATTCATGGATGAAGGATAATCAATTTAATTTTTATCACTTTGTGTCATCATTAGATCAAAGCAATATGGTGAACGAGAATCAAAAGGAATCTACACATGAAACTCAATGGAAATTTAAGCCTCACTTTGACAGATCATATAAACGAGGATAATAAACTTAAAAACATGTTTTCTAAATACTGGCTTTTCAATAAACCTCTGAGGGTGGGATAATCAGATGAACTAGAATTAACTTTTATTCACTGATCATTGACAGTCTCTTTAAAGGCTGATTTCAACACAGTGATCAGATTATGCAAAGATCTATTAGTGAGTATATTCCCAACATCCATCTGTCTTCAGAAAATCTTTAACAAAAAATTACCTGAAAACAGAAGTTGCAAAATTTCTCTCTACCGAAATTGTTAAATTACTCATGTACTTAAGAATGTGAGTGGCATTGGGAGCTTTCAGAGAGAGACACATATAGTGAGCCTTACGTTGTATTGAGTTTCATTACATTAGAATCCAAGCATTTTCTACCCCTCTTCAGGGTAATAATTAATGTGAGTTGGGCTAACTTTTCCATTACAGTAAGATTCAGGGTGATTTTCTGGTGGTTTGATTCAGTTTAATGCCTTCTTACATTCCTAGAAATTTACATGAATGTACCTGTAGGGGCTGCGGGAGTGAGAGGCCTGGGAGGCCGTGGCTATTTGGCATACACAGGCCTGGGCCGTGGATACCAGGTCAAAGGAGACAAGAGAGAAGACAAACTCTATGACCTCTTACCTGGGATGGAGCTCACTCCAATGAATCCCATCACTTTAAAACCTCAAGGAATTAAACTAGCTCCGCAGGTAGGTGATGTCATATGAGAGAGTTTCTGTAAGCTGAAGCAATGAGCATCACTCACCTATCATGAAATTGACTGATTCTAACTTGGGCTTTCTTCTCTTCTCTTCTCTGCTCTTCTCTTTTCTTTTTTTCTTTTGAGAATTAAGTGGCCAATCAACACAATATCCTTTGGGGGAATAATGGATTTTAATTGTCATTTTTCCACTACAATGCCCTTTTAATTTTTAAATCATAACATTTAAAACTTTAATCTTCCACTAAATCTTTCAGTAATGTGCAGACAATCTAAGAACTACTGTACTTTATCAACTAATACCTTAATTAACATTAGATCAGCACCTCAGCTCAAAGTTCCAAAACCTAGCATGATATATGATGCACCATGAAAACCACCTCAGAAGAGATGCTTCTTGTGTGTGAGGCAGGATGACTGGCAAATGAAGGGTGTTCATGACAGGGAACACTAAACAGACAATTCAGGACATCATTTCTTAGGAAAATGTGTTTAAGAAAAAGCTCCAGTGTGCTATGTAGGTGAATATTAACTATAAGGTGCCATTAGTCATATCGAATTAAGTCTTTCATCATGGCCATATTTGGGCAATGGCATTCTGGTGAATTATTACTGCCTTCATTTAACATTTCTAGATTTCCATATCTCTGCACGAGACTATGTCTTTTAGTATAGGAAAATCAAAAGTTATAAAAGTTGCTCCACTATAAAAACTGAATATCAACATTAAAAGTAAAGCAAAACATGATTCATACTCACTTTTTGTATATAATGAGCTCTCTGAAATATAACTTGGCTAATTAACCAGGGTCTGAAAGAAAACTCCTTACTCTCAGACCAAAGGTACAGGCCCAGGCCAAGTTTATGGAAATAGCCCTTCTGAGTACAATCAAGAAGAAAATTTGCTTTTCTAAGAGCTTACTTTGGCTATTGTTGTTGTTGTGGCTGGAGAAAACTAATATATATCTTTTATGCACAAATTAATTCACCTAAGGTTTCTGCTACACCTATGAAGATAACTAAAAAGAGTGTCCCTCAGAGTGGTAAACAGTACTCATTTGTTTAAAATACATATATTGAACTTTGTTTATGCAGCATGTTTTATGCTAGGTGCTAGAACTTTTTAAAAATAAATAGAACAATCTTTTGTATCAAATGCAATCCACTGGGATGACACTGACACATTAACAGATAATTAAACTGAAATCTGATTAGTGATGTGATGAAACTTGTGGAGAAAATACAAAACCTGCTCCTTGAAGACCTGAAATACTTAGTTATCTGAGTACTTTTACTGGGATAGCTAGAAAGCTTTTAAGAAAAATCTTTAAAATAATAACCATTAATTCTGTGTATCTTTGAGAACTGCTATAGTATAAGTAGAGATCTCTGCTTTTTACATTAAACTCGGGTTAGAAATTGACCATGTTTCATATTAACCTGTGTGTGATGATCTATGTCCCCTAATGAAAGTTCTTTAATACATTTTTCAACCAAATGAATTTGTACAACTGTGGTTAAGAAATTGACGACAGTGCCACCTCAGTTGACATACACAGAGAGTCACAAAGCTCCAGGCAGAAAAACAAAGGGACAGACACTGTAGCCCAAGTCAGCAAGGGGAGCTGCTCTTTGAGCAGATCTGCTCACCCACAATGAACAGGCAGGTAGATTATTCACCAGAAAAATCTCATTTATTTTTGCATGGGGATCTTGGAATAGGCTGGGTAGATGACAAGAAATGCTAGAAGAATATTAAGAAAAGAGTTAAAGAAAATTTTTAAAAATCTACAAATCAATAAGCTTGGTAATATCATGTCATGAAGCTGGGTTAGTGTTACAGCAAATGAGGTAGGATGCTCCAGAGACACATCTGGGGAACTGCCCCATCTCCTGGAGTTATCTGCTCAGACTTAGCCCCGTGGTGCACAGTATACTGAGTCTCCGACATAAAAAGCTCAAAATGTCCACATTAACAAAATTGACTTCCCACTGAAGAAAACATGAGTTTCTAGAAAAGACTCAACTTGGAGTAATTAAGGGAGAAAAGTACAAAGAGATACTAAAACAAAAATCATCATAAAAATAGCCTGAAGTGGTATGTTGCCAAACGAAACTATTGAAACAATCAACATTCGTCTATTAATGTTCATCCATAAATATCAAACTATAAAAATTTTTAGCTTCTTTGAAAATGCAAAGAATAAACCCTAAGAAAAATGACATGAAATGAAATATAATTTTAGTTTATCTTCTGTAAGCCATTTTTAACAGAAGATTTTGGTTAATAATAAGTAAATCAATCTAAACATGCTCAATCAGTTTTTGTTTTTGTTTTTGTTTTAATGGAATACCAAAATATCAAACCATGAAGTGAAACTCTTAATAAAAAGTTACAACTAATGGACTAAACTAAAAATATATAATGACTTTGTGAACTAGTAGATATAACATTTTATATGGAGTTCAAATTCAGTTCAACCTAAAATTTATGAGTCATTAAACCATGTGGCATTTTATAGCTTCTCAAATTAACTTTAATTCTGAAGATCAAGTTTGAAAGATCAGTTTAAAACCTGAAACCTAGAGAAATAATGTAAATGTGACATTTGAGGAAGAAGTATCTTTTTTTTATACTCTTGTAGATATTAGAAGAAATTTGTCAGAAAAATAACTGGGGACAGCCAGTGTACCAACTACATTCTGCCATTGGACAAGACCAAAGACAATTATTCTTATACAAAATAACTATTCCTGCGCTGGCCAGCCAGAATCCTGGAATGTGAGTAACTTCTCCAGATTCCTAATCACTTAGATGTCATAGTAATATTCACTTGTAAATTAAATGTATTTTATCATCATCTAAACAATAAAAATATTTGGGCTTCTTGGCTACTCATTTGTCCTTAAATGCAATATTGAGATGTGTGGGTGGGATTATGTGTCTATGAGACAAACATCTAAAACCCCCAAATTTCAGAGAGACTTCAGATTGTAGTATAATTAGCCAATGGGAAACAGTAATGTAAAATATAATAGCTATGAGACTACAGCCAATTCCTTTATCTGAGTAATAGGCTAAACCATATGAAATTGACATTTTTATATATAAAATCATGCTTTTCGTTTAAAATTTAGGACAAACGATATGACATCCGTTAGTAGATATTACTTTCCAACTTTTGCTTCAAATCTACATTCATATATGTCTTAGGCACCATTGTATTTCACACGCACCTTAGGGAAGCCATGTAGGAGGCTACAAATACAGCCTCCAGATGTAACCAACCACATGTTTTCTAAAGCAATGCTGGTGAACCTTCTAGATACCAAGTGGCCAATCTGCAACCTTAAACTCCCTTATTTATCACTAAGTGCCAACACTGTTTAAACCTCAATACTGAGGTTTAAGTTTAGAACAAAACAACTTGTCATCAGATCCATGACTGGTGGGGCTGCAAGGCAGAGAGGCCTCTGCAAGCCCACCATGGCACACATGCCCTAGGTTCGCCACCACTGCTCCTGGTCAATTTATATACATTCTTCGGTGCATATGTGTTTACCAAGAAACCTTTAGCAACATAGAGCATGGAAAATACACGTAAAAAGTCATCTCCACAGTATCTTTGGTTTTCATTTAACTCAGTGCACATTTTAAATGCCTAACCTGGCTAACTATGCTTTCCAGCCACCCATTCACACCTCCAAAACTGAGTGCCTACATGGATGAAGCAAAGACATATGCAGCAGAGTACACCTTGCAGACTCTGGGCATCCCCATGGATGGAGGGGATGCTGGAACTGCGGCTACTGCTGCAACTTCTGCTACTATTTTCCCAGGTATGGAAAAATTATGCCACATGTTTGGGAAAACTTTCTTGGCACCAAGTTCTCATAGAGATGTTTGTTAATTCTACTGAACTGAATCTACTCACACACGGAAGACCTTCAAGCTCAGGTAGGAAACTGAGCAGGAGAATAGCTGCTGGTTTCTTTTTCTTTTTTTTTTGAGACAGGGTCTCACTTTGTGGTTCAGGCTGGCCCTGAGCTCAGCCTCAAACTCACATCACAGCAATCCTCCTGCCTCTGCCTCCTGAGTGCTGGGATTACAGGCGTGAGCCACCACGCCTGGCACTGTGGTATGTGGTACTGATTGCTGCTGGGCGTGAGTCTCCACCTCCAGTATTGCATGTGGTTACTGGGGATCAAGCACTGGTCCTTGTGCTTGTAAGACAGGCGCTGGAACCACTAAGCTAAATCCCCGGCCCCAAGCTGCTGGTTTCTGTGTCACCTCTTCTACAAGCAGCTTCAAGATCTTGAAGGAGTCAGTCTCTGATTCTGGCCTGATTTGGTTGTATTAGTAGTAGGAGATTATTAATAGGTGGTATTTATTGGAGCTCTTACAATGAGTGAGGCATTCACCCAAGGGTTTGACAAGATTTACATTTTCTCAAAAATACTCATGACACCACTAAGAGTTAGATTAGATCCCAGTGCTCATATACAGAAGACGAAGTCAAGTACTGGAAAGATGAAGTAATTTTCCCAGTGTCATCAGTATTTATACAGCCTCGAGTCCCTTCCTTGTTTTTAATCTTCAATCTCCTTTTATTATTTTGCTTTCTGATAAAGATGTGATGAACTTTTGCAAGTTAAGTGAAAAGTTATAAATGTGCAAATGACAGACTGATTTTTTTTTTCAATACATGAATAATCAGGCCACAATTTCTCTGTTCTTTCATTTTGCCTGGGGAATACACAGATTGTTTAATGTGGTCTATTTTAAAGATTTCCTCATTTATTATGTACTCCCCCCCACACTCACATATTAATCATTGAAAAGATTCTCTAAAAATTAAAACAGTTATAATGGCTCTATTCCCTTTTGTAATAAAATTTAATTTCTTTTAAAGAAATTTCTTTTTCTGGGTTGTCATTTTGTCAGCATGCCCTCGACATGCACAAATTCCAGAGTTTTCCTTAGACCTGGAATTACAGCATTCCTATTGGATCACATATCTTGCCATGTGTAGGTATGAAAATTCCATATTCTTTACATAGATTCTTGACATCAAAAGAATTGAGTCTCATTCTCATCTTCTGTCTCTCCCAAGCTATGAAGATGCCTTCCATGCTGGCAAATGCAGTTAGTGCCAGTCATGCTTCACACACCACTGCGACCTCAGTTCTAGTTTTATTTATCTGTCGGACCATAGAGATGCTCTGAGCTGAGTCCTTGTGCAATTGCCAAGGAAACCATGCCATACTTATATAAGACAAAGCTACTCAGGTCCTGGACAAAGTCGAGCCCCTGGCTCACAAAAATCAACATCGCAAAGACAACTAATGTACTATAAAAATAAATGAGCCACTGTCAGGAGAATTTTAAACTTTATCTTTAGATTCAAAAGGATGTGCTTTCACCTAAGAATTTGTTAAACTTTATTTTCCTTTCTATTTGTTCCAACAAGAAGTTAAAATATTTGGGGCATGAGAATTATCTTGGGGATGAATGCTTAAGAATTTGAGAACCTCTCAAGCAAAGAATAATACACACCAAGGAAAGACTCTAAAACAAACACCATTACACTTAAGAAATTAACCAAGCTGCAAATAAAACCTCAAAACTCTCAAGATAAAGAGTACTATACACACATAGTCACACATTTATATTACTTATTTTAGAACCATCATTTCCAAAACCATAAAAGCAATTGTTAACACATTTCTCATATCCTTAGGAAATAGACCAAACTTTACTTATGTGCTGTTCAACACTACTGACCAAGGTGTGGGTTCAGTGTTTTGAAACCATCCAGCTAGCCTCTTGCTGCCATTTCCTGAGAAACCACTGGAAAATAAATCAGCATTCTGGGGTCAAGCAGACTTCTACCACAAACAGAACAATGGGATGATTTTTTTAAAAAAGAAATAAAATCCTCACTTGTTCTGTGATTTTATCTCCCTGTTACCTATCATCTTTTGCAATCTTTGAGTCATCTCAGAAATATTCAGGTTTGAATCTAAAATATTAATAAGGATACATGAGACAGGCTCTCACTTTGTAATTCAGGCTGGCCCTGAGCTCAGCCTCAGCCTTGAACTCATAGCAATCCTCCTGCCTCTGCCGCCCAAGTGCTGGGATCACAGGAGTGAGTCACCATGCCTGGCACTGTGGTATGTGATACTGATTGCTGGTGGCAATGAGTCAGTACACCCAGTGTTGTTGTGTTATATGTGGTTACTGTGGATTGAACCCAGGCCCTTGCTCTTGCAAGACAGGTACTGGAACCACTGAGCTAAATCTCCAGCCCCTATATATCACTTTTGATAGTAACTATTATGCTTTCTTCTTCACATGTGAATGTCCAGCAGCTAGATGTATTACTCAGATGAAAGTATGTGGGGTTTTCAGTGCTCTTAAAACACTTTGGTTCTCTAAGAGTGAAGACCAGCCTGCAAATGCATCATGAGTAGGATTCATGGCAAACTGAGTAAAAGGAGCTTTTGCCACTTGTGGTTAATCTACATCTTGAGCAGGCATTTGCTTTTATGACATTGTATAGATACGCTCCAAAACTTTCCAGTATTTCTCCTTCTGTTTGACCCAGTCTCTGTATATGCATCTTGGGTAAAGGTTACGATTTTGGGTGTTTTGTTTTGTTTTGTTTTGTTTTGTTTTTTTTGTTTTTTTTTTTTAATTATCTTTATTGGTACATTAAATATACACATCATGATTGCACTCCATAATGGGGATTTGTTTTGTTTTTGAGACAGTGTCTTGCTTTGTGGTTCAGGCTGGTGCTGAGCTCAGCCTCAAACTCACATCTCAGCAATCCTCCTGCCTCTGTCTCCCAAGTGCTGGGATTACAGGCATGAGCCACCACGCCTGGCACTGTAGTATGTGGTACTGATTGATGCTAGGGTTAGTCTCCACGCCCAGTATTGTATGTGGTTACCGGGGAATCAAACCTGGGCCCTTGCGCTTGCAAGACAGGCGCCAGAACCACTGAGCTATATCCCCGGCCCTAAGGTTACGGTTTTGAATGTTTCCTTTAGGCAGGTGAGGGGTTTTAAGGAGTTGTATGTTTGTAGCAGAACCAGCCTTACAGCTCCTCTAGCACCATACCCTGAGAGATAAACCCTCGATGGCCTTCTCACCTTTATAAATTCAGAGATCCTTTGGAAATACTCAGAATTGCAAATTTTGTTCAACTCAGCAGCCAGTTACATGTCAGTGTCCTGGACCTTGTCCCCAGTGTCTTTAACCTTCTAAGTGTGACATGATTGTGACCTGAGTAACACCAAAGTGTTTCACTCTCAGGATCGCTGTCCTACAACTTTTCAGGTGCCATTTAAAAATCACTGAGTCCACTTCTGTGTCCCCTGAGAACTACTTTTAGCTTAAAGTTATCATTCAATGTCTGTCTTCCTAAAAGGAAGCAAACCTGAATTCCTTTCATGAACTTTTCTCTGCCTCCCTCTCCAGGGTATGCTGTCCCCAGCGCAACTGCACCTGTCTCTGCAGCTCAGCTCAAGCAAGCAGTGACCCTCGGACAAGACTTAGCAGCATACACAACCTATGAGGTCTACCCCACTTTTGCTGTGACTGCCCGAGGGGATGGATATGGACCCTTCTGAAGATGCCTGTCTTTTAATTTAGGGATAAGATGCACAAAACTCTACTCTAGAAGAAATAAACTTCTCTGTGCCATAATGCCATAAACCATACCTTCTCTAAGGCAGAACTTTTCCCGAGACTGTGTAACTTAAACCATTATAGAGTTGTGAAATGTGAATGTTATTTCTCAATGAAACCAGATACTAAGGAGTCTTTCTTTAACAGACAGGGAAAGAGCCAATGGCCCCAAAAGTTGTTCTTCCCAGCTTCCTGAGTCCTGGGAGTGTGTTTGCCATCCCTGACAGAGCAAGGGAGTCTCTTGGCACACAGAAGCCGGAGCTGAGCAAACCTGGGGAGGTTTGCTGTAGCAAACCATCAGCTACAAGGGAGCCAGTGAAACTCCAGTCTTAACCTTAGCTCAGAGGTGCTGTGTGGTAGACAAAATCAATAGGAGGCCAAAGGAGAGTTGGGAGACACTGCAAAAAGCTTTTACCGTGTAGGGCATGATCTCATACCTGAACTCATGAAAACTGTCCAGTAGTCCACAGATGGAGTATCTTCAGCCTGAAAATTCCACCCTTTGTCCTAGGTCAGGATCTTCCTAGCCCATGCACTTCCTTGTAGTTTCCTAAAAATTGATATGTAGTGCAAATATGGTAGAAACAATTCCAGATTCTGTTTATCCAACTCACTAGCCTACACTTACTTTTTTCCCTAGAACTCTTATCCTGCCCCAGGATATCCACAACACGAAAGCTATGCTAACATGGAATGACTCTTCATCATTTTAAAGATCTGAATTGTCCATACAGATTTACTTTCATCTCAGACTCATTCTGTTTGACCCTAATACCATAAAGAAGTAAATCATACCTACAGAATAACACAGATGATACTTTTTCGTCTTCAGCAAGTTGACTGAAGATTCATTTCAAAGGGAGAAGTGAAGTTTTTGTTTCTTGTTTGTTTGTTTGTTTGTTTGTTTGTTTGTTTGTTTTTTCTGACATGCTGAAGATCAGCTCAGGGTCTTATGTATACTACACAGGCATTCCACCACTGAGTTATACCTGTAGTCCTGTATTCTTACCTTGATTTTTTTGTAGCACCCAGACTACTATCTAGAATTCAAAGACAATCATATTAACTTGAGGCTAGTCTGTAATCTCTAATCCACTTATACTAAATCTACCAAAAACTCTTTTACCTTCCTTTCCTTTCCTAATAAGTATAAGGTAACCATTTGTCTTGAAAGCATCACTGGGAACTCTTACATCCATCACTGGTTGTTAGGAACTATTCATCTATGCCAGAGTGCTATTTGATGAAGTCCCCTAAAATTGAGGAATTCTTCCCTGGGAACATCTGATGGAGAAGGGACAGAGGAGGATTCCACTACTTAAGATTGGGGTTTAAGAGGAGGCACTATTTTTCTGCCAGACTTGTAAGTGATTGCTTTGTTCAAAACAAAAATAATCAAAGTTCAATACAAAAGCTTATTGCTACAATTCCAGATTCAGTGGTTTAAGACATACCGCACTAGAATTTTGAAAAATCCATTAGCCCTTGTGAAATTCTATAGAATACAAATACAAGCATACATAGACAAGAATAATTTATCAACTCCTTCATACAAATCTATGATCCAATTCTATGATCCAGATTCCAATCAAAGTGAGATAAACTTCGAGCACAATGAGAAGTCCTTGTAACCTTTCAGTTCTATTAACTCCAATCAGACATATGGCCTTCAAAGTTGAAGTTCTGAAAGGCTCTGTGCTTTCTCTTTCATATTCAGCTCTTCATAGTCCAAAGGACCATAGTTCCAAAACTTGGCCACACAACTGAAACACCTAGAAGGTTTATAAATACAGTAACCCCAAGATGACAACTTCCACCAGTTACATCAGGTCTTAGAGTGGGAGCCTGACATCAATATTTTTAAATTCCTCAGTGATTTCAGTGTGCTCTGTTTGGGAACTGCTGCATTCTAAGTTTCTTTTGTATCTCTTTTCATTTTATTTTACTGTTGCTTTCATTAAATAGAAAAATACAAAGAAAAAACCACCAGGCTAGAAATAGGCATATAGGTATGTGTATTTCTATACATAGATAGATAGACCTCTAAAATGAGGAAATAAAAAAATCTTCTTGAGGCAGTACTTATATCCAAAGTTCTACCAAGTCTAAAGTGCATTCCAAATTTCAAGAATGGATGGTTTTGTGGTCCTTTTTTATTTTTATTTTTATTTTTTTGAAATAGAGTCTCATTATGAAGCTGAGGCTAGGCTAGACTTACAATGTACTCCAGGGAGCTCTTCCTCCCTCAATCTCCTGACTGTTGGCATTTTATGTTTGCACTATGACACTCAGCAAGAGCAATGGTTCTGATTTCCCTTAGCAATTTTTAAAACAAATAGTATACATGTTTAGTCAATGTGAAAGAGAAGTTTTAAATTTATCCAAAATGAAAAGATATTATTCAATCCAGAAATCTCATGAGAAAAAAAGTTTTACTCTGGATAAGGTCAACATTTTTAAAAAATTAAGAGCAAAGATCTGAACATACAAATACACTGGAATTGAATATCATTACTTTAGAGAAAACACAGTCCTTCATGACATTTACCTTCTTAGGACTGATGTTTGTACAAATGAGTAGTTGTAGTTTTGGTTTTTTGATGACATTTTACTTAATTTTTATAACATCTGGAGAAGATTTTGGATTCTATTAGAAAAGACTCACAGAAAGTCTCAGTGTGTCTGCCGTGCCAATACATTTGCTTATTTTTCCCAGGTTAAGACATATAGAGTGAGTCCTGCTGTGGTGAGTTTGAAATTCTGAAGTTTTTAAAAATTAAGTGCAAAACCAGATGTTAATTTTGCATAGTGTTTATCTTCTTAGACTTAAATAATTAGTGTTTATTTAACACCTTCATGTTTTCTTCTATTTCTTATGTAACTACTCTTAACTCTTCAATTGAAAATTTAGTCAAACAATCAAGTGAAAGTAACAAAATTTCCAAACCAATAATTTAGAAACAGCTATTCAATCAGAATTGGGCTTTTAAACTTTGGTTCTTAATAGGTTACTGATTAAAATTAGCCCAGTGTTCCTGAGACAGGAGGAAATAGAACAGCAAAGAAGTTCTGTGTCTCTTTCCTGCCTGTGGAAGTGCTTTTTATTTTCAAATCACTGGACTTCTCTCCCACCTCCAAAGTATAGCAAGACTAATAAAAATAAAACTCAACTATTACAAAATAAAATTCTCCCAGATACAAAACCATGCTATATTTAAGTAATAGCACCCAAAATGCTACTAGATAATTACTTCAAATTTAGAAAATATTGATTTAAAAACATCTAATAAAAGAAGAGGTTATTTCCAAATTGTAGTTCTTAACTTTTTAAAGGTTGGAAAAAATTCCAACTATTATTGTGGATTGATAATAGCTATATAGAAAATTAGGTTTTGTTCCACTTAAAAGATTTTTTTTCATTCTTCCAATACACAGATTAGCAAAATAATATATTGATATAATTTGAACTTATATTAATTTTCAGTATATGTTCTATGACTATAATTATGCATTATGCAACTGGCTTACAACTACAATCCATATAGAGAGGAAGATTTCTCCAGGTACAATTTGTAGAATAAAACCCAAGAAAGAAATTAATATCTTGGAAGAATTTTCTTTGTATTTAATGCTAAAATGTTTGATAAACTGTATTGTTAATGAGCAACTACAGTCCTATTCAAGATTTCTCAAAGGTAATTTCCAAGAAGTGAATAATCTGCCAATATTCATATAAGTTCAGATCACTATCTCCTAGAACTAACATAACAGTGCTTGAGGCAGCAGGTAAAAACACACTTAAAATTTAATGTAGAGAGTTAGTACTTTTTATATTTTTATACTTTGTAATACTTTGTACTACTTTTTATACTTTTTATATTTTGTAAACACAACTGTTAAAGTTAAAACTAAGTTGCAATTATACCAGTATGAAAACTTTGTCATAAAGAAAGTAAGCTGTCCAAGAGAATTTTTGGTTCTTGGTCAAAAAGTATCAACCTCACCCAGAGTTTAGCAGTATCTTTCTGAGCTGACAGTATATTCTGTTTTGCCAACACAGCCGGAATTATTTTTGCTGTCCCACTATGAATATTAACAGTGCCTGCTTTCATTCTTAAATGCCTCAAAAGCTAGACATTTTACAATGATCTCTCATTTTTACTTTTTGTTTACTTCTGTTTCTGGTTCCACAATTGCAATATTCTTTCCCTGAGAGCTAATACAAGTTAAAGGATCACATGAGTAGAAAAGAATGCCTTGCCTTCTCCATGAAGTCATGCTCAGTCTATCTGTCTGCTTCCGCAACCTGCTTCTAGTCGCAGTTTTCCTCTCAGTCCTTCTGGCCTGAGAGCCCTGAGTTCCACCTTCATTTGGCAAATCTTAGGCTACTAGGCCAGATGAGGCATGGGGCAAAAAGAAAGATGGTGGCTGGGGCCATCTGCTTGAACTCTGAAGACCAAGTTCTTCATAGATCTTGGTCTTAGCTGGTTTTTCCCTTGCTTGAACTAAGACACTTACACCTCAAATCACTAATAACTTCCTATATAAATATTTACCTCAAAAACTCTTCTTTTCCTTTTCTGCTTCAACTATGCCCAAACATTAATTTCTTTGTATTTAAGTTCACTGTTAGGTTTTACTCATCAACCATTCTTTTTTTTTAGTATAAATCTTTAATGGTACATTATATATATACACATCATGATCATATTCAACATTGAGAATTTGTACCAGTATATGACATGACTTAATTTGCATCATTTCCCATTTCCCTACCCACCCCACAACCCCCCACCTCATTTATACATAAGCTGTCTTCACAAAAACTCTTCACATCAACTTATTCACAGCTTTTATGGTTATTGTCTATTTTGTGGATTTTTTTTACTCTTTTTATTTGCTTTGCTAATATTGAGGATTGAACAAGCTTTAAAAGCTCTATTGTTATCACCCCATCAACTTAGTCTTTGTGGAATGTCTGATCAGTCTGAGTTTACTATGTACCCACTCTCATGACAGAAAGTGTGACAACAAATACACTTCTTAGTTCTGTCTTCAGCAAGCACAGTTGAATCACCCATTCGAAGTTCGCAAAGCTGAACATCATCTCTTCAGCCAGCAGTTTTGCCACTTGGTCACAATCCCAGAAATAAATCAACTCTATTCTAAACACTAAGTTTCCACTATTATTGCCAAAATATGAGTTGCTATGGTCCTTTTTAAAGATGAATTTAACACTTGACCTATTATTACTACTTAAGTAAAACCAGCTTTCAAGAAGTTTCCCCAAGAGAAATATAAAGAACTATGTAAAAACAGAAGCAGCAGACAAAGGTTTAGTTAGAGATTCACAGGTTTCACAACTCAGAACTGGAACTGACAGATTTACATATTGACTTATGATGCTGATCAGTGGGAACCACACTTCCTATTTACTTGAAAAACTTGGCCATTAGCTATTTCTGTTTTCTAAATATTCTTTTATTTATAAAATTCAAAAATCCATTTAACAAAGCTTACCCATGTTTATACTTTTTTCATTTGCTTTGGAGTAAACATACATTTTTCTTTTTTTACAAATGTATGATTTCATTTTAAAATTTGTCATCTTCTGTTATAATTCCTAAGAAATTTCTGGGCTCCCAAACTGCCTGTGTAACATTGAAATCAATCATCATTATTTCTGGTTTAAATACTTAATGTAATTATTGGTATTTCTATCCCTATTACTTCCTAGAATTCTCTTTTGTTTTCTATTTTTCTGACTACAAAATAGCTAGATACCATTAACCTTTACCTCTTAATGAAAAAGAAGCTGTCAGTGAAATTTATTTCTAATTTTCATGTGTTAACTTCTTATTGTTTTTTCCATTTGTTATTATTTTTATTTATGTGATGTTAGCTAAGTTTCCAAAAGAAAGAAATAAAAACAGTATTACATGGTGTGCATAAAGCACTTATTTTTGTACTTTGAGTACACTGTTTTATAGAACTTTATAAACTATTTTAAGTAAAATTATACCATCCATTTATTGGGAAAATAATCACTGGTTTGAGTTATAAATATTTTGGTACCTCAAAGTCATAAATCACATGAAATAAAAAACAATGCAATGTTGTATAATTCCAGGATGGTGAAATGGTTTTAGTAGAATTTTCTAGTACATTAAAAAGTTTTTAAAATCATCAACATAAGTTGCTATTTTTTTCCTTCTTCAAAACTAAAGTCTGATTTTTGTGAGTAAATATCTGAATATTAATCATATGTAACTGCTATGTGTTTTGGATTACTTATATTTTCACTAAATTCCATCTTATACATCTTCTAAGAGTGACTGTAACTTTCAGCAGTTAAGCACATTATTTTCCAATTAATAAAGAAAATAAGAGATATACTGAGAAACCAATAACAAAGACAAAACAGAAAGATAAATGTGCTTCGAAGTGAACAGTTGTCTGGAAGCACCTGCTTGGCCTTCACCAACAGGAACAAGCAGTGGAAAACTATTGCTCCAGGACCAGGTCCTTTTTTCATTGGGCCTTGGCTTCTGCATTTGTAGAGGGTTTAGCTAACCGTGTTTTTGTACGTTTTCAAAAGTTTTGAGGTTTTTTTGACACATAGTCTCACTTTGTAATTCAGACTGGCCCTGAACTCACTACATAGCCCAGACTAGCCTTGAACTCCTACACTCCTCCTGCCCCTGCCTCCTGAGTGCTAGGGTTACAGGTGTGAGCCACTACATCTGGTTCCTAAGTTTTTTTTAAAAAGAAAAAAATTATGACTGCGTGACCGTATATGGCCTGCAAAAACTTAAAACATTTACCCTTTGGCCCTTTACAGCTAAGTGTGCCAACCTAGACTAAGCCAATATCACCTATTTTGCTATCTGTTTGATGTAGCACTCTATTTCTAGGCACCGAACGAGCTAATGAGAGTTACATTTGGCTGGAAATGACAGTGCCCCAAACAGCAGGAGTGGTAATAGGAAAGCAGTTTATTATCTCTTGCTTGAGCCCCAAAAGACAGCTGCAATGCTGTTATCCTGCTTATTTATGTCTTATTCCTTAATTTGCATGGTTTTCACCTATAGTCTAAGATTTACACACCAAGAAGGATGGAAGAAAGATAAAGAAGAGGAAAGGACTTCTGCTAGCTTTGCCTTGGACAGAGTTACTGGAAGATGCCACACAACACTATGGCTTACATCACATTGGCCAGAATGTGGGCGTATGACTACAGTCAGTTATAAGAAAGGATAGGGGCTGCAGGTTTTTATCTAGACAGCCACAAAGTATTATTTTACTATAAAAGAATATTGAGAGAAAACTAACAAAAGATGTAAAGATTAGATTAAGTAAAGCACATGAGATGGCTTCCAACATGGTACATGGTAGATTCTTACAAATCTTGACTCCTCTTTATTTTGCCTTCACCAACTTAAAGCAAACTTCAAGGTATGTCAAAATCTTATAAAGTATTGTCACCTACTAAAAATGTACTGTAGTAAGGAAGATTCCAGTAATATAATCTCCTGATATTCACACCATTATATAATACTCTCCCTTTGAGTGCAGGCTGGACCTTAGTTAATAAGAAAAATATGGCAAAAGTGACAGGATAAAAGGTGACAATTTGCATCTTGGCGGCTCTTCTCACTTACTCACTATGAGGAAGCAAACTGTATGGTGTCAATTGGGCTGTAGAAAGATCCCATGGAACTAAAAATGTCCTAAAGCCAAGAGCCCAGGGAATTGCTAACCATGTGACTGAGCTTGAAAGCAGATACTCCTGCCTTTGAGCCTTGAATTCGAATTTGAGTTTGCAAACAATCTAGCAACTTTTTCAGATCTCATTTGGGGAATATACACCCCCTGCTGACAAGGATGAAAGTTAAAGACATCATATATGCTTCATAGAAGGCACAGACTCCAAACTGCGGTTGAATAGAACAGAACAAAGAAAGGATGGATGATTATGAGGAAGGAATAAAAAATAGAGGAAAATGGAAGAGAGAGAGAGAAAAAATAGAGAAGAAGAAAGAGAAAATGAAGGATGGAGAAGAGAAGACATGAGAAAGAAGAATCTAGACTTGTGAGAAGTGGATAATACCATTTATCATACCATGATTAGCATCAAGTACATAGAGAATGCCTTTGGCTCCCACACTGCACAACATTAAAGTCTCCTTTTGGTGAGCATCATCATGATAGAAACCACTTTAGATTCAAAAGAGTTTCACTGAGGACAAAACAATCCTCAAATGTGAAAATTTAGAAGGACATTCAATATAATGTCAATGAAAAGAATGAACTCTGAGTCCAGAAGCCGAGGATCCACCTCCAGCTCTGCCTTTCCCTGGGTCTTCTGAATACCTCCTGTGATGTGTAGTTGCTATGAAAGTTTTTTTTTTTTTTTTTATTATCTTACTTGGTACATTAAATATACACATCATGATTGCACTCCATAATGGGGATTTGTACCAGTATAAGACACAACTTAATTCTCATTTTTTCCCATAGCCCCACCCACCCTACCACCCCCCCATATATATAAAATTTGTTTCCTTACTTTTTTGTTACAATCTCAACATTGTCCCCTTTCACCTTATTTTACATTGAGCATTTT
>PVIR01006621.1:0-65066 GCA_004026965.1 Petromus typicus | reverse complement strand
TTCATGTATGTATTCTTCCATATTAATTTAGAATTAGTGTTTATAAAATGCAATAGCATTGCAATTATTTGTTTAATGACAATTGAAATCAGTTTATTTTACTTTTATTAAGTTGTAATTGTAAAATTTTAACAAAACAAAATATTTGGCCATTTCAATTTTGTATCGTCTTCATATTCATTTATATAGAAATAAGCCAAGTTTTCTTTTCATCATCAAGCTGGATAATAAATACAGCCATTGTGAAAAAAAAACCTAATATCTAGAGTAATGTATTTGATTTTTCAGTTTTCCAGGTATATATTTTAACCACACTATTTCTCACTCCTGATAACTCTAATTATATGACACACTGAGAGAGAATTCAGGTCATTTATCCTACAGATCATCATATATTCAGGATGTAACAGATTTCTTCCTTGTGACTTTATTTAATATTTAATTTCTTCCTTGTGATCTTATTTCTTGGTGTTTCCTGTAAATTTGTAGACAGACTTAGAGGATTAATTTGATCTTGGTTAATCTGGGCCAGGACTATTTACATTGTGATGGCATGCATTTCCTACTGTATCACAACTAGAGTCACCTCAGGTTGGATTGAAGATGATTCTACTTTCAGTTATGTGAATTATCACTGTAGTTTCAGATGATGTCTCTCTGATTATTCTATCATTAAAATTCATACCGACACTTATTTTAATTTTTGTGTGTTAAATGATTATTGCTACCAACCAAAATTATGCCTTTATAGTTATGAAACAGACATGGTCTCATCCCACAATTTCTCTTGAATATATTAGTTGCACGGAAGAATGTTCTCCATTAATTTTACTTGTTTACTTCAATATAAAGTTCAGCTGAAAGAGAAGATGGGCATTTGCATTTCTCTTTATGATTCATCGATTTCCAGAACAATGAGTTGGTGATTTAGTCACTTCCAGTGATATCTAATCACGATTCTACACATTTTTACATATTTGTTCTATTTAGTTCGTCAGAGTGATTATGACTCAAATTGTATTGTGTTTTGGCCACAATACAATATATAGTGTCTATATTCATATTTCACTTAATTTATAGTTTTTTCTCCTGGAATTATATTCATTCCTGATATCTAATCATTTTAAATATTGTATATGCCAATTAGATTTCATTGAGATTATCTTTAAATACTCTTGCTACCAGCCACACATTTGATAGAGTTTAATGTTATCACCAATTATCTTTGGCTCTAATCTATTATTTCTTGTTCAATTGAACTAAAGTGACAAGGGCTCTTGGGATCACCTAAAAGAGTTGTTCTTCAAAAGTTCCTTTCACATATAAATTCAGTCTATATTATGTAGTACAGAACTGAGAAGCTTCAATGATTTATCTGAAAGCTGATTTCTCACTTCTTCTTCATCCTAACTGATTAATGTTCTGTTTGTCTTTTTCAGTATCTGCAAAACAATTCTGTGCTGAACACCTGTGATAGTCTAGGTTCTGTGAAGTCTGAGTTACTTGCAAGGAGGCTAGTAGAACTTGAAGTTAAATCCATGGGATATGGGCTCACAATTTGAGCAACTCATCTAATTATTTCTGGTTATAAGGCTGTAAGAAAGTAATGACAATTATCAGGATTTCTAGGTAGGTCTTTCTTTCAAATGGAGACTGTTCTCATTGGAATAATTCATGATCTATTTCTTAGTTACAGTTTTACATCATCAACTTTAATCCTCATTGTTGGTTTATTTACACACTATCTCCTCTAGGGAAAGTATAGAAGGAAAAATGTCTTAACAGAATGTCTAGTAAGTATTACAAGTCTATTTTTTTCAGTGTAAATTAACCATCTGTCTTCTTGTTTGATCTTTCAACTAGGACAGTGTGAATTGCCTGTTAGGGATGTTGTTAACTCAGATCCCTGAGTCAGCAAGGCTGAGGACTAGATTCTGAACCTTACATCAGAGCAATGAACATACAAGGTGTAAACAAAATATAATATCTGTATAAATTTAGTTGCCCTTCACAATATTCACCATCACTGAACACACCTGCCCCAACAATCTTGTTACCTTTAAAGTAGTTAGAGAAATCTTCATTTGTGAATCTCTTTAATTTTACCCTTGTGCTTATTCTGATGTCTTGAATTGATGCAAAACATTTGCTTTTCTTGGTCATTTTGACTTTTGGAAAGAATGTATGTGGTGCCAGATCCAGTCAGTACACAAAAGACAAACGTGCATTTCTGTTCCTTGTCACTGGACACAGAATTTACTGCATTTTTTATCACACTTCGTAAAGACACTCAGGTAAGAAAGTGGCAAGAATAATGGGAAAAATCTGTCTAAAGCAAGGGGAAGTATTAGGAGAAGAATGCATGATGATGTGTCTTTTACTGGAATAACATTTTCAAAAACTTTAACTTCTCCTTTATTTTTTTATCACAAATTTTATCAATACAAGACAGCTGACTTGAGACATAGTCCTTGTGTTGACTATTATGTCATTTTTCTCACTTGAACTTATATAGGAATGACTTGGCAGAGTTTACAGTTTAAATTATCATGTGAACCAATCATTTTATTTTGCAGATAAGAAAACTGAAAGCATAGTAGAGGAGAATTTTTCCAAGAATCAAAGAGACATGGAAAGAATCTCACTTGTTTAAGCTCTCCTGCTCAGCGTTTACCTTGAGTGCTGAGTAATTAACCTTGTCTCATGATTATTGAGTGGAGAAAAATAAAACAATAATGTTATAACTTAGACTTCATTTATACTCATAGATCATGAAACTCTGATAATGTCTGACACTTAAAAATCTACTAGCCCATTGATTTTCAAAAAATAACTATGAACTAGATAAATTTATATAATTTATGGAGATTTTTGTGCTATGAGTGTAAGATTGAGATAAAAGACTGAATTTGTTTTAATTTCTAAAGTTATTCTCCTGAAGAGACGGATTTGGAAATCAACGACAAAAATTGCAGCCTAGGAAGGAGATGTAATCTTGAATTCTCATATAATTTTTTGCCTAGAGTCTTGAGTCACATCATACTTGATAGTTCAGCAGTGATTTACAGCTCTACTCTTATGGGCTGAAGATATTAGGTCTTTTCATTCTAGAAGATCTATGCTAGGAAAATCACAAAAGTAGCAGTGTTGTAGACTAAATTCTAGAGCAGACTGTGGTTTCAGTACCAAATGCCATTTGGACATGAATGTTATTTTTGCTTCTGGTGCTGATAACTACATAATTTAGGCTTTTGTATACATTCAAAAAGGTAAAAAAAAAAAAGCTCAATTAGAAGAAATCAATAGTGTGCATTGTCCTCAGTTAATTTATAGAAATAGCTCTTGTAAAGACCTTTAGGTCAGTGTTGCATACACTTTGGAAATGTAATCAGGCTCTGAAGTGCCCCACTGTGAATTATTTATGCTGTGGAGATTGTTGTAAGCTGTGTACTCTGATTAAGTATTGAGGGTGAACTTGGATACTCATGGACAGTTATGAGGCTGTAATATAAGTCCATTTTAAAGACTTATATTTCTATACCAATTATTTCTTCTGGTACTTCCCTACACTTACATCCCTAGACAGTTTTGCCTTAGTAATATTGAGCATGTGCTTATGCCAGGCAAAACCACATCATTTTGCAGTCATTCAAGGAAGTAAGACAACTTACAGGAGTCTAAAATAAAAGATGCATTTACTAATTGCTGCTTTTCAGAGGCAAAAACTATCAAATGCATTTTATAGATGAAACTGAGAAAGACAGTATGAGATGAGCCTTGAAGAATGTATCGCAAAGGTGAAGGAGAAATAAGGAATGGATGTCAGAATTCACTCTGGACACAGGGAACTGGATGCATAATACTGCACATGGATGCTTTAGAGAACAAAGTATATCAGAGACCCACCCTTTGTTTATTGTCTTTGAAGAGGTATTTTTACTGTTTTATTTTCTTTCAGAAGTTTTCAAATGTGAACTACTGGCTCCTATATTCTAATAATGGCTTTTATAGACTGGAGATAAACAAAGAAACATACATGAACATCATCTACAAGACAAATCCATTACTAACAGAGGGCTAGTATCTGAAAATAACAAAATCTTGTGGTAAGTGAAACTGTAGTTTTAAGGAACAATGAGGTACTTTTATGAAAAAAGGAGGAGCAGAGTTTGGGCCTCTTCTTTGCTACTCATTCGTTTCCTCTGACTAATTGTATCATTTAAGTGTCTTTTGGAACTCAGTGTTTTTATTTCTAAAAAAGAGTTAAAGAAGTCCTCGTTTTTCTATCTCTCAGAATTTACAAGAAGATCAAATAAGTACATTATTTAGTTTTGGCAAGAAGATGATTAATTGTAGAATGGGGTATTATTCTTCCATTAAAAATGATAAGATTGAGTCATTCATACTGAAATGGATGATCCTTGAGGACATCCCATAAATAAAATAAATAGGTTACACAAGTATAAATATTGTATCTTTTCTCTGGTATGAGAAAATGAAGTTGTAAATGAGTATGTATAGTTGATATTGTGAAATAGAAAATATTTAAAAGGAAAGAGGGTGTAGGGGTAAATAATGAGAGGAAAAATAATCTGACAGTAATAAAGAATTTGGAAACAAAGCTCATGTATATAGGGGGTGGGGAGTTGCAGGGTGGGTGGTGGAAAGGGAAAAATGAGAATCAAACTGTGTCATATTCTGGTACAAACTCTCAATGTTGAATGCGCTGATGATGTGTATTCGTAATGTAACAATAAATATTTTAATAAATAAAAAAGAATATGATAACATAAAATACATCATTTAAGGAGGTTTATGCATGTGGAATTTTAAAATTTTTCCTCAATCTCTTAATATTAGAAATAAAGTTATATGGTGAATCATTAACACAAAGATCATACTCTGATTCATAAGATCTAAGTCCTTTAAATATGTTTAATTATTATTATGAGTATAAAAAGCTAGAGAGCTGAATCACTTATCAAGAAAAATCAGTTACTTGGCATCAAACAGATTTCACTAGCTGGGCACAATGGCTCCCCTAGAGTTCTTTGGTTTCCAATGTATTTGTACTATCGTTTAATTCCTGAAAACGATTTAGGAGAGGAAAGATGACATCTGTTATTCAAGATCACGGGGGGGGGGGCGGAGGAATGCGTATTGACTTGTTGATTGTTGATACTGTGTGCTGAACTCAAAGTTTTTACCCTGAGCAATATCCCCAGCTCATTTTATTTAAGTTTTTATTTTGAAGCAAGGACAGTCTCATTAAGTTTGTAAATTACACAGAGTGGGCTTTCACTTGTAATTGTCCTGTTTCAGACTTCAGACTAGTTCAGATTACTGGTGGCACCACTGCACAAAAAAAATTGTATTTCTAAGTCAACAAAGTAAGATTGTTGTCCTGAGACCATCCAAAATATCATTCATCAAATGTGTTACAATTAGGTTTCTGCAGTAAATTTTCTCTCATTTTGTTATGTTCTTATGCTTGAAAAAGAGAAAATACTTTCCTTCATAAAATATAGAACATGTTGAAAGAACCAAAAGACAGTGGAAATATTCTACAAGCATTTAGAAACATACTCATTGTCACTAGTAAAGAAATGAATACAATTGACTAAAGTATTATTTACATCTACCACGTTTTTAATATTCAAAAGAAAATTAACTTGGAAAATTAATATTATCCTTCAGTACTGGAATATTTAATTAAAATTATAATAAAATAACTGAAATATATTCTAATGGCCAGATGGCCATGATGACATAGTAACTATGAAATACATGAAAAATGTAAAAGGAAATGAATGGAAAAGTTAGCAGCAGTAATTTCTAACTAATGCAAGTTACCTAATTTTCATGCAGATAAGCACATTAAAGTCATGTTTCAGAGTTTCTCGCTTCATTTTATATTCAAAGCATAATCTACTCAAAGTGACAGCAGTACCCTTTATGGAGCTGCTGATACATATCCGGCCTTTCTTTTTTGTTGACCTACATTCTTTATTTGGACTTCTATATTGTAGATATTTGATATTATAAGCATAAACATCATAGGTATTTTCAGGTTAGCTTTTACATTTACCTAATTGCAGATTTCTGTGGTGACATATGCAAATTTCTGTATCATTTAAAAGGATAAATTTATGTCACTAAAGGCCATTATTTATTATATAAATATAGGTCTCCTTTTATTTTCTTCTATGATAATCTTCCACAAAAGAAGATTAAAAAGGACATTTGTTCTGCAGATCAGAATGTAGAATTGTACCTTAGAAAGCAACATTTTACTATTTTCCAGAAAAACATATCTCGGACAAGTAAGCTTTGTGTGACTACATGCTGAGTCATGACCACTGGCAAGTAAATAGCAGAGGTTTATGAATTTTTATTTTAGAATTGAAATAATCTCATAATATCTTTGCTAGGACACAACTGAAAGGCTTAAAGTGTATGGAGTGGAGCCGTTTTCTTTTATGTAACGATGCAACATATGTGAGTAGTAATGTGAGTCATGGAGATCAGGGTTCCAAGCAAGGAAAGTTGCCCTGCGAGCTTTAGATAAAATTCTTATGTTTTGACCCTCAGTGGACTGTTTCTTGTAACTCTGTGTCTTCATCCATAACACGGTACTAATAGCACCTGCCTTGTTTACTTTTCAAATTTGTTTAGAGACTTGAAGATGTTAATGTGCAGAAGTTAACTAACACCTCCTGTGCCCAGATTGACCACATACTCAGCTATTTTGTAATTAGCTCAATTAAAGTGAACCAAAGGGGAACAAGTTGCTGAATTAATTTTGGCTTTAAGTAATTGTCTTCACACTGTGCCACAGCCTAATTCAGCCCCAACACTGTAAGTGTGCGCATCTACAGAAGACATTCACTCAGAGTAAGAGTGCATATTTTACGCGCAAGATTGAAAATGCTCAAGAACTTAAAAATACTCCCAAATAATTCTTTCTTCTTAAGTGTCTCTCAGTTCCTTAGAATTCTCTTCTGTGGCACTCAGTTTGACATCTGCTGTCCTTAACGTATCATAAAATCTGCAAAGAATCAGTTCTGTCTGTTTTGTTCATCGCTAGTCTCTTATGTTTATTAAAGCTTGAAACACAGCAGATACTCAATAGTTATTGTGGTAATTGGACCTATGCACAACAGAGATAGTGCGCATGTGTGTATTAACTGTGACTTTTAGACTTACTAACTAGTACCTTCTGCCTCCAACTTAGTACAATATCAGAATATTGTTCAGTATGTAGTAAATAAAACTTTTTCAAATGAGAAGAGACCAAGAGTTGGAAAGAGCAGGAAAAGATGGTAGAAGTAGGGAACAAAAATAATAATATGTGTTACATACATACTAACCCCCTACATAAATGTAATCATCATGTATTGCAAATATGTATCAGTAACAAATGATAAATAGTGACTGTATATTCTTTGTTTAAAGGCTTGGCAGTAGGAATGCAATAGCTACTGCTTTCTGATAAATTAAAATGACAATCCTTACATAACACTCAAATGCTTATAGTATTGAGTCTGAAGAGGATATTGTCCCAAATAATGCACAAATACATACACCTAACTTTATTTTCGAGGCTTGACAACTACAAGTCCAAAGATGAATAGGAAGACAAGGCTTAAAGTTTTGAAGTTATCCACTCTAAACTAGAGATGAAGGTACATCTGAATTACCTATTTTTTTCTGGTCCAAATCTTCCCTACTCTTCCAGATTATTTATTTTCTTTTTGATATGCCTGTCTTATTAATTTAAATAATCTTCAAGACTGAATAAAGAATATATCATGAAATTGAAGTCCCAATGGATTTATTCTAACAGTGGTCTTAAGGTATTTTCTACTAATGACTGATTTCAAGGAATAATTTGCTTAGACTTTAGAAATGTGCTAGGTTCATTTATTAGATATCAAACATTTATTTGCATTCTTATGGTCAAAGAATAAAAAGGATTTTCATACCTTGATTGAAAAAGAACTGTAAAAATAGAAATTATAATATAAAGAAATTTATACAAATATATGTACATGGGTTTAGCCATGTATATATGTGTATATATGGCATATATTCAAATTTATATAAGATCAGCACTAAACTATGCTTCACCTTTTCTTTAAATGCTTTTGGAAAATAAAAGATTAGGAAGATTTCTCATTCATAGCCATGAAAAATAGCCTTGAAATTTTCAACCCTTAAAAGGCATACTTTTGAATAACTTCCAGGATGTATGTTCATAAGTTGAATTCAAATGTTAGATGACTGGAATTTTATTTTGTAATTCTTTCAGACATGACACATTGGGTGGTAAGCCAGTATCCCAAATCCCAAACTTACTTCTGGGTTTTTATGCCTGGAATTCTCTCTCTCTCAATGTAGGAAACAGGGAGAAAAGAGATTCAGAGAGAGGACAGATCTCATTTGATATATTCTTCTAAATAAACTTAGTGCAGAAAAAATGATTCTTTAGTAGTATAGTTATTTTCATTTACTTTCTTCGTAATGTTTTTGATATATTAATTGTCAAAGACAACTAAACATATCATTCCTAAAGAGATGAGTGTTTAATATATAAAAGTAATTTCTAAACATATTATTCTTTACCAAATAGAAAAGTAACCTTTGGCATCAAAATAGTTTTTTTCCCCCATATAGAGGAAAATGAACAGTATAGTTTAAGAGTTTCGCCAACACCATGCTGTTAAATGTTTACCTGTGCAGCTGCTGAATGGGCCTCAGGTGAATTACCTTTAACTCCTCCAGAAGCAGCACAATTGTAGGAATTTTCACTGCAGGCTTCACAATACGCAGCACAATGCCTTGGCGTGACAGAACCGTCACTTGTAGGTAGCCTCAAAGAGCAGTCAAAGGAAGGTGAAATTGCTTTGCCTTAGACTTGTTCAGCTCACTTTTAAGAATATTCTCATATACATGTTTGGAATCCTAACTTGTCTTTAGCACTCACTGAGGAAAAGGCATTTCTGTCTTGCTTGGTGATGGCCCTATCTCTGAAAAACATTTCCATCTCAGTGAGAAAAAAAACCTTCAACTCAAAATAGTAACTTTTAACCAAAATTTTGTAAGAAAAGTTTTATTTCTTTTTTCTATTGAAATCTTTATTGGTACATTACATATACACATCATAATTGCACTCCATAATGGGGATTTGTACCAGTATAAGACACAACTTAATTCTCATTTTTCCCCATAGCCCTATTCACTCTACCACCCTCCTATATATATACAATTTGTTTCCTTTCTTTTTTGTTATAATCTCATTATTTTCCCCCCTTCACCCTATTACACTTTGAGTATTTTCTATTTCACAATATATAACACACAATTCTAGAGCTCATTTACATCTTTATTTTCTCATACCAGAGAAAAGATGCAATATTTACCTGTGACCTATTTATTTCACTTATGAGGATATCCTCAAGGTATGTCCATTTAAGTAGAAATGATTCAAACTTATCATTTTTTATGGCAGAGTAGTACTCCATTCTGTAGAAGAACCACAGCTTTTTTATCCAGTCTCCAGTTGATGGACACTTGGGTTGTTTCCAAGATGTAGCATTTACAAACTGAGGTACTATATACATGGGTACACATATGTCACTGTGACATGAGTCTTTTAATTCTTTTGTGTATATACCTAGCAGAGCAATGGCTGGGTCAAATGGGACCTCCAATCCTAGCTTTTTGAGGAACCACCCTGAACGTGCGTGATCTCATCTGATCTCGGAAGCTAAGCAGGGTCGGGCCTGGTTAGTTCTTGGATGGGAGACCAGAAGTTTTATTTCTAATGCTAGAGCATTCATTCTCTCATTCATTTCCTTCAAACATACCAAATTACTATTTGTGATTCACATTCTAACTGAGCTGCTGCCAAGATAACAAAGAATTCTTTAAAAATTGCATACAAGGATACAAATATAGCAGAGTTATACTAGAACATAAGTAAAAAAGTTGCCAAAGGTGGATCCTTAAGGTTTTCCTGAGATAAATGAACCAAGACTCATGTCAGTTCAAACTGACTACAGAACTGAAATGTCAGCACTATGAACCTTTAAAAAAAAGATAGGTGAGTCCTACCTTGTGTGTCCAAGCAGCTGATTGTTTTATGGGAAAGATTTCTAATTTGAAAACAGCAACATTCTGAGTGAAGAGAAAGGTTACAATGACATAGACGTGAAAGGATGAGGTTGTTTTGACACTGATGGAGTCTCCTGTTATTCAATACAGCTGACAAAGCATTATCTTGGTCTAAATAGACCAATAGGAACTTTTTCAGAGTGATTTTCCCCTGTGTGCTAAGTCACTACTTGCACATAAATGTGTGAAGCTCTTAAGGCCAAGATCTCAAGCTAGATTAGATAGTTTCTTTGTGTTCGGTGATCATGCCCAGTGCTAATAACACTGGCCAGGTGCTTCTCCAAATTATTCATGTAGAGAAGGAGCCATCATTGCTTCACTAAGTAGAGGTAACTCCTCTAGTCATGTGAATGGTGACAGTGTAGTGAAGCATCATATTCACATAAAGACACCACATTTAATTACAGACTGTGACATGATACAGGCCAATAATGTGACTGCCTATAGGCAAATTTATTTGCATTTATTCTTATGTAGTGACAAAAACGTGGCAGTAATTTAATCAAGAGATTGTTGTATAAATTCACTTATTGTCTATTACCATTAGAATTTTATTTTGCTAATAAAGGCTCAAAACGCACATTATACAAGCCAGCTTTCTGCTACTACTTATGACAGAGTCCACTAAACTAAAAGCACATTCTTTCCTACTTCCTTTAAATATTAGCATTTCTTGACTGTATTTCATAGCTTTATGGAACTTTGAAACAGAAAACACTTCATTACATATGGTGTTTTTTGAAGTAGAGCCTGAGAACACCTATTGCACATGTTCTCTGATTTAGATCCACCTTCTGGAGCTATAGCTCAGTATTATTGAATCAGTCTGGATGATTGGCACCCAGGGATTTGCCTGTCTAACAAGTTTCTTGGTGATCTTACAGAAGCTGAAAATTGATAATCATTAATTTTGCTGATAATCTAACTTCATCATTCTTCAAATTAGCAATTTGAAATTCAGGCAGGAGAAGTGACTTATCCTGATGTCAATCATGGCCAGGCCTCTGAGATCTCAGTCTAATGCTGCAGTAGGTTCTCTCTGTCATATTCTTATAGCATGAAATCTTCAGAGGTGAGAACTTGTCTATTGTATTGATGCTCCAACTCTTTTTTTGATTCAGAAATGGTGTGTTTTAATGTGATTAGAATATACTTGTGGTAGTCGAATCATATTCAAGAAAACTGTTTGTTAGAGAATGCAATCTTTGTGCAGAAAATGCTAACCAGTGATGATTAAATGTGCAGTGTTATATCAGTCTAGGATTTAAGTTTGCACCAAAAATTTAAATGTGGAGAATGCAATTGCTGAAAATGGTGCTGAGAAAGCACCACATACCTCAGGTCGAGTAGGTTCCACTGAAGCCTGAGACTTCTCCTGTCATATGTCCTCTCCTTTACAGTCACTGAGCTGACCACTTAATGCTCTTCTTAGTTACTACTGAGTGAGTGTAAATGATGGTGACTTGCTCATCTCTGCCCTCAGGAATGGCTCTGAAAACCAATTAAAACTATTTTTCATTTCAATTACTGTGGTTTCACTAACAGTTATGGGCTGAAATGGGGTATCATTTTGGAACAGTGAATACAATACTTTCCACAGCCTCTATTGAGGATTCCTGAGAGATGAAGCTTAGGTGTTGAAAACTCTCTTAAAGAGTTTTTATCTGTGAACAGATAAGAACTCTGAGTACTGAAAAATTAAAGGTTTTATCCTTGTTGACATGTAGAATAGTTTCTTTTAGAAAAAGTAACTTTATGAGTGGCTTGTTTAATTTTTAACAAATTGTCTCCACCAAATGATTCCTTAGTAAGTGGCTTTGCTTTATGAAAGTTCTTATATTTACTTAAAGTGACAAATAGTTTGAATCTGAAAATACTCTCTACTTTTATTGGTATTTCCAGTTCTTATGGCCCGGTCCACATGCTCTATCCATCACATGATTAGATACTTTGATTTTTCAGAGCTAGTGGATTTCACAGGGGGTTTTGCAGTATTTTTGTTGGGTCTGCAAGTCAATCACATGTGTTGAGAATTCTCAGACTTCACTTCCAATAATATTTTCATTTCATATCTGGATGGCAGCAGAGAAAGACAAACTCCTCACTTATATTACATATTCCCCACATGCCAAAGACCTCAACTGAAAGTTGACCAGGGCTTCACGAGCCACTAGGACGCCTGGCTAATGGAAACACCAGATGTCTTAGTGAGGTCCTTTGTGATCAAGACACTGTTCTGTACATTTCAGGGCCTCTTATTTTTGTGTGCTCTGTTTCACTCTCTTAATTCACAATAGCAACTTTAAAGGGGGATATAATCACTACACGTGCATAGCTTGATTATTATTTATGTATTTACTTTGTTAGTACTGGGACAGAACTCAGGGCTTTCTCAGTGAGCTATGCCATCAATTCATTTTAAAAACGTTTTTAATAATGTCTGTTGTAAGACATAATAATGGCATTCACAATGGAGACGTAGTGCATATGACATACCGTGGTCATTTTTGACTGTTTTCCTTTACCACCTCTTACCTTGATTCCCTTCACTCTTTCCAAAACGTTTACCTCCTTGTTTACTATTATTTCTCTTTTTAAAAAGCATCAATGTCTTTACATTTTATGTTGCTAATATAAGAGAAATCATATAAACCTGAACTTTCTGTATCTGACGGATTTCACTTAGCATTATAGTCTCGAGTTCCACGTGCTTTTCTGCAAATGGCATCATGTCATTCTTCTTTGGTGATGACCACTATCCCTTTGTGTTTATCATCACATTTTCTATTTTCATTTGTCTGTTGATGTAGGCTGTTTTGTTTGGCTCATTTCTATCTTAATTTTGTATTCTGAGATGAGGTCTCCTACCCCTCCCAGACTCTGCTTTAACTTGTGATCTTCCTCCCTCAGCCTCTCAGAGTGCTCTAACACCACCAAATGAGGTACGGTTACTCTCTGCACACCATTTTTTTTTTTTTTTTACTGAAATCTTTATTGGTACATTACATATACGCATCATGATTGCACTCCATAATGGGGATTTGTACCACTTGTGTGTTATACTGGTACACACCATTTTTAAAAAAATAAGGCTACTGTTTTATTAATGCTTCAAGCATTGATATTGGCCTTTAATTTATCTGTAAAATAGCGATGTAGGATTGAATGATCTTTCATTTTTCTGTCTTCTTCAATATCATATGGTTATAGCTGGGAACATTTTTAATATATCTCATCTGCTTTTTTTTGGTTTGTTTTGCCATGCATTTGTGAAAAATAAAAAGATGATAATTTTCTGTATTAGAAGAGTTGTGTCTCTGCATCCTCAACAGAGAAGAAAGTTGACTTCAAGTTGGAACATGTTAAAACAAGAAAGGCATTGCAAATGCCTTTTGTTATAATAGACAGCTTTAAATATAATGGATTAGGAAATATATTGTATCTTCATTTTAATATTTAATATGCACAAAACAAAGAGAGTATATCTGTATTTCCCTTTATAGTCTCATCTGAATATCATTTTCATTTTAAGAGAGAAGTACAAAAATATAAGTAAAACCAAATCATACACTGTTCTGTGTTATAGTCTATTTAATGCAAGCATTTAAGGGATATTTATCCTTGACATATTCAAATGAAGTTTGCTGAGTTGTGCACAGGGGAATACAAATGGATGCATTCATCTTGACTTGAAAAAAAGGCCTTGGCTGTGTCAAACACTCTTTTATATCTTTATATTCCCAGTCATGCATTAAAATTCAGTTTCATGATAAAGTAGGGACAATATGCAGACTTTAAGACTGAATATGACATTCATCATCAAAAGAAATTTGAAACATTAGAAATGTTATAATGTTTCTTTTTACTTTGAAGCACAATGGTAAATATTAGATAAGCAAATCTACTACTAGGTTGGGGATTTGATTTGCTACATAGTACGGGGAACCTTTATCTCTTCCCTCATAATTTACTTAAATATCAAATCATATTAGAATCATGTAAGCATCTTTTATTTTTCAATTTGAATCTTTCTTGGTACATTTCATACGCACATCATGATCACACTCAAATTGAGAATTGACTTAATTCTAATTTTTTCTCATTTCCCTACCCACCTTACAACCTCCCTACCACCTTTATACATAAGATTTGTTTCCTTTTTTTAAACCATTTTCTTACCTCTACCCCCTTTTCTTTTTGAATATTTTCTATTTCATAGTACCTATAATATTATCTAGAAGACTTTTAAAGCTTCAATTTTTCATACCAGAGTTTAAAAATATGGTATTTATACATCTGTGATATATTTATTTCACTTATGAGTTTATCCTCCAAGTACAGCCATTTGAGCATAAAATACTCAAACTTATTGTTATTTGTGGCAGAGTAATAGTCCATTTTATTTAAAAAAAAAAACCCACACATTTTCTTTATCCAGTCTCCAGTTGAGGGGCATTTGGGTTGTTTCCAAGATTTAGCTATCACAAACTGAGCTGCTATGAACATAGGTGAACATATGTCGCCGTGACATGAATCTTTTCTTTCATGTATATAATTATCAGAGGAATAGCAAGGCCAAACGAGACCTCTATAGTTTTTTGAGGAATCTCTACAATGGTCTCCATAGTGGTTGCACCAGTTTACATTTCAACAAACAGTGGAAAAGGGTTCCCTTCCTCCCTGAAGTCTTGTCAGCGGGTATTGGAGGCTGGTTTCAAAATAGCAGCCATTCTTTGTGGAGTGAGATGAAATATCAATGTTTTCACTTGCATCTCTCAAATGACCAGTGATGTTGAGCATTTCCACATATGCTTCTTACCTGCTTGTACTTCTTCCTCTGAAAAGTATCTGTTCATTTTAGATGCCCATTTTTGAATTGTGTCTTTAAATTTGGGGGAGCAGATTTTTTTAAGCTCCTTATATACTCTAGATAGTAGTCCTTTGTCTGAGAAACAGATGTTAATTTTTTTTCCATATTGTTGATTGTCTTTTATCTCTGCCGGTGGTTTCTTTTGCTATGCAGAAGCTTTTTTAATAAGATGAGATCTCATTTGTTGATTCCTTTTGCTAGTTCTTGTGCTATAGAGGTTTTCTTCATGAAGTCCTTCCCTAAGCCAATGTCTCCACGAGTTCTACCTAACTTGTTTTGCAGTAGGTTTAGTGTTTCTGTTTTAATGCTTATGTCTCTAATCTACTTAGATTTTAGTTTAGTAGTCTTTGGCAAGTTAAAGCCTAGTTTTTCCAACACCAATTGTTAAAGAGGCTGTCTTTCCTCTATTGAGGACATTTGGCTTCTTCATCAAAGATGAGTTGGCTTAATGTACCTGTAGTTGGCATGTAAGCATCTTATCCCATATGCAAGGTTCATGATTGTTGCATAGGTAATGTGAGGACATTTCCACCTTCTACTTTCCTTTATTAGGATATCATCCTTTAGTCTATTAGGATATCATCCTGCTTTCAGTCTACAACTAAAGAAACTCTGCAAGTTACAGGTGGTAAGAAACTGAATACCTTGCAAGTTGCCATGTACCTATGACAGTAGTGCCCTGCAGGAATAGGGAAAAGATCACAGACATTCACTGGAACTGTGTTGGTAGTGAGTAGTGGGAATGTCCTTAGGGACAACTATTCACTTCCTTTTAGTGGACTGATGTTACTAATAGGAGCATGAGATGCATTCTGAATTACTCTTTATAGTGTTATTGTTTATGATATTGTATGAAATGTTGAAAGATGAAGCTACTTCATAGGGAATCCTCATACATATTCTATGAATGAGTGATATTAATAAAATGGCTTTTTGATGAAGAGCCCTGGAAATCCAGTGTAACACAGTAACATGGAATATATGATTTACTGAAGCATGATCAAAACAAATTTATAGGAAAGAAGAAAATGAATATAAGTGCATGCGAAGAACACAAAGAATAGACACTTGTGGAAAACAAGAGACAAGTGAAGTCAAAGGACAGTATGCAGATTTGGTTAAGGCTTAGCATCATCTCCGAAGTCACTGTTGATTTTTTTGTTTATATGGCTAATTGGTTGATTGGCTTTCACCAAGTCTTTTAATGAAAAATGCTTTGAAAGATTTTTGCAGCCTCAAAGAAACAATGAAATGCTAAGGATTTTTGAGGTTTAAGTGAAGTTGTAATATTATTTTGGCATTTAACCACTCCACACGGACATTTAAAGCAAGCAAAAACAACATATTCTAAAATGCAGGATATATTGAGGTGTAATTAAATCCAGTAAATGTCACCCATTTTATGTGCACAGTTTTAAGAGTTCACAAAATTGTGATACTCTTTTATAACATTTCCAATTCATGAATTGTTCCTTTATGTTCATTTGTAGTTAGTCCCATCACCCTATGTCCTGGCAGGCACTGATGGTCTATATTCAGTTTGTATTGATATATTTTTGCTATTTTTGAATGTTATAAAAGTAGCATGTCGCAAAATGTAATCTTTTTATCTGGTGTCTTTCATTTAACATAGCGACTTTTGGGTAATTTATGTTACTAAAAAGTAGTTTTTCTGATAAATTAGTATTTTGTATATAATTTGAGAAGTTCACAACAAATATTACTAGTTGTCTTGCTACAGAGATAATCCTCATAGTAACTGATTCTTAAACTTTTTAACTTCTAGGCATTTCCTTACACATATATTATTTCTGATAAACACACACATAACCATCATCATCAATATCGTTATCTCTTGACTTTCTCCAAAACATTTGAATTTAAGTTACCTTATCATAAATTAATATTTTGCCATTTTCATAAACTCAGTTTTAAAATCAGTAAATATCATATTGTGTGCCACTTATCTAGTCATTCCAATGATTTTAGATATCCAGGGCTTGATTCTGATTTCTATCAAAATGCTACAGTATAGAGCATTGGATATAATTCCATGATGTTTCTGAGAAGTAGTACTAAATATTAGAGCTCACCATAGATCTTGCAATCTATGTATAAAAGTAAGGAACTGCTGTGGATATGTGTCCTGACTGCAAAAGAAAGAAGAATCCATTCTTCAGTAAAACATTCAGACAGATGAAAATAGATGCATGCAAATGAAAGAGTATTCTATTACCAAATACATATTCAAAAACTGTAAAACCGAATTTTAAAAACTATACATATTTTCTTTGATGAATATAAAATTAATCACTTGATTTATATTATAATTTAACTCTTGTAACAATCTTAGCAGGTAATTGTTATGCAGAATGCCCGCCCTACCCTCAATGTCGGCCATCCTAATTAAGAAACAACCTGTGCATATGTTACTTTATGCACTGTATTAGTCACCTTTGTCATTACTACTTAAAGGTGAGAGGCTTATTTCGGTTCACAGTTTCTCAGAATTCAGGCTCTCAGACAGAAACTTCATGGCCAAAGGGCATGGCAGAGGACCCTTGCAAAGAAAAGCTGCTCAACTCATGATGATCAGGAAGAAGGGATGGAGGAAGAGTTAGAATGAAAGATAAAACCTTCAAAGGCAGACCCTCACTTTGCAACTTCCTTCACCAAGCCTTATGTCTTAAAAGCACATTTGACTATCAGCTCATCAATAGACCCTAATAAACTAAGATCCATTTGCCTTTCAAAAACCTCACTGCTGAACATGAGACTCTTGTCTTATGAGATATTTAAATAATCTCACTTAGCAAAATGTGTTTTGAAGATGTGATTGAGTTCAGAGGGAAATTGTTGTAGGCCCTCTAGGTGGAGTGAATGTGGGAATCCACACAAAGCCCTTAAAGAGAATAGTCTGGCTGGCTGAAGTAACACTGTCAGAATTCTGAGTAAGAGGGATCTTTATTTTAAAGGTTCAACACATTGCTACTGACTTTGGAGGGACCAATTTGAACAAGAACACAGGTGATCTTAAATAGCTGAGAGAGATCCAAAGGTGACAGTTTAAAAAGATGTACGTTGTCTGACTGATACATGGCAGTGGATCTTACAAGCAGCCTATCCGAAAGAATTTAGAAACACATCCTTGCCTGAGGCCTTCAGATAAATGTCCAGGCTCAGACACCTGGAAATAGCCATTATAAAATGCAAAGTGGAGAAACCAGCAGAGCAGATCTGCACTTCTGAGTTGAGAATAGTGGAGTGCAGATTTTTGTGATTTGAATCCTCAGGGTAGTTATTTGTTATAGTAATGATGGAAAACTTATACTATTGACCATGTGACTGATTATTATTCCCAGGTAAGAAACATAAAGTTTGGAGTGAACTGGTGATTTGCTCAGTGACATTTTTTGGTCCAGTCAGTATTTCAAGTCAAATCAACTTTTTGGCACAATTCACTACATATTTTTCCCAGATATTTTTATTTAGATATGGATATGGTATTTTAATGATTTTTAATACTTCACATTTCCATCGATACATTTGTCACACCAGTAGTCTGCTAAGATGTTTAATGCTATTTACTTATTCCTTCTCTGTTTCCTGAGTCTGGGTTTGATTCTTTTATTGATTACTTTAAAGGAACATTATTGAATTATCTTAGTCAATTCTGCTATTTTCTTTGCATATTCTATTTATTAATTTCATCCCTTAGATGGTTTTTTAAATATTATGTTTTGGCTTGAAAGTGTAGTTGATTTTATTGGTTCTTATTTTCTTGTAAATACATTTAGAGCCAAGTAAAGAACCCAACACCTATCTTTGCTTTATTTTTTTTTCTCTTTTACAATGTAGTAATTCCATTATTGCCCATATCTTTTACTTTTGTTTTTACATCTTGTTAAATCACTTAGAAATGTGTATGCAAGTCTGTAAATATGCATGCATGCAATTTTTTCATGCTTAATTAATTTGTTAGCTACCACTGTTATGCTACTTTATCATTTTATTCAATTTTGACTGGTTGATAACAATGCATGATTTTTATTTTCTGAAATTTATAAATACATGTGGCCTGATACATGAGCAGCCCTAATGACTGCTCCAGCTTTTGTTTCAAATGTATATGCAGATCATTTTAGAGGACAAAATTATCTTTACCTTTATGTTTAAGTGTAATTTAGTTATTCAGTTTCCTTACATATTTTCTAAGTACTGGATTTTGTTAGTTTCCAAGAGTGGTACATTAAATTATCCCAGTATTAATATTATTTTTGTTTCTTACATTGTATTTCTATTAGATTTTGCTCTATGCATTGAAAAGGTATAATACAGTGTGGGTGAAAGCTTATGATTTCTATCATTTTTGTTAGATTTAAAAATAAATGCATTTGAAATAGTTTACTTAAATGATTTTACCTCGATTAGTTTTGCTTAATGTTAACTTCACCTTACCTAGTGTCTTTTAGCTGCAAGTGTGATTTTTAATGTAAATTTTAATAAGTAAGCTTATCATTAAGTTTTTCTGATAGTAATATACTGGTACATAGTTTACCTAACTTACAGTTTTCTTATAGTACTTTACATTTGTTTCATTTTCCTTTACATCAATTTATTTTCATCTTTTCCTTGAAAATTTTCTTTATCTTATGGATGGGAGACTCTATTTATCTTTGTATTCTTCAAATGTTGCCATTAAAATTTGATACACATATCTAAATATGTGTTTTCTATTATCTAGATGTAGTTGATATCTACTGCCTCCATCTAACACTATGAAAATCCTTTACAGAAATTTACTTTCCACCTTTTTCTGACTCTTAGTTATATGTGTCAGCTTTGTGTTTAAGAATCTCTGAGCACTTATCTTTCTGTGTTTTCTCGCTTAATGAACACTGATTTAAAGTTATCAGGGATGTATTATATCCCTGATCCAGCTGTTTTGAGAAGGTACCCAGTTATTCTTCTTCTTGTGAATCTCCCTGAATTAACTCAAGAGTCTTTATTTTTTTTTTAATCTTTATTGGTACATTAAATATACACATCATGATTGCACTCCATAATGGGGATTTGTACCAGTATAAGACACAACTTAATTCTCATTTTTTCCCATAGCCCTACCTTAGGCTATGTGTCTTTGCTGCTCAATGTTCACTGAAAGGAAAATAAGTAGAAAAGTAGGGAGACCACAGTATGTCTTTCTCCTTTTATTACAGTACTCTTCAATTTCACACTGTTCGCTAAAGTAGAGCCTGCTTTCGATGCATTACTTCAAACCCTAATGTCCTCTTATCCTCATTCTTCTTACCTTTTCAAAAGTTCTTTCCATCATGGTCTGGCTTTCCTTTTCAGTCTCATCATGTCTTCCTTTGATCACAGATGTAAACTTGAGATATAGCATTGAGTATCTCTTTCAAATTCATGATGGCAGTGAGTGGCAGAAGTGGCTTTTGAGTTGGAGCCATCTGCCTCCAGAATACATGTTTTAACCAATAAGCTGCGTCGTTTTTCCTGTTTGCCTGAGGTCACTTTAAAACTTCCTTATTTTCAAAACATCCCATTTACTTAAGAAATAGAATTAATTTTTATTACATATATAATGCATATTTTATTATATGTTTTATTAAATATCTATAGTATATATAAGCTAAAGGTAACTCTCCATTTCTTACCTCTCCCGCACATTGCTGCCTATTTATAGGAATGTTTTTGTTTTTGTTTGAACCTTTGCTGCTACTGTAAATTTTTACTTTATGTGGTTTTTTTTATAAGCCAGAAGGAAGAAGAAAAAACTTAATTAGTTACCTATAAAACAGGAACAGCATGTTTGCTTCTTTAGTGCTTTTAGAGATGAAAATAAATTAAGTTGTTTCAATATATAATCCATTCAATATGAGTAAAGCCAAAGCCCATTGCAACCAAAGCAAGCCAAGGGATTTGTTTCACATTTAAATTTTTGTGAAAAGTAAAGCACATAACTAGGAAAAGTGTTAGAAATCAAAAACAAGCTCAGTCTGTTTCTCATGATTGATTTCTCTCCTGCTGAATACCCCTCTCACAGATATGGCAGGAGTGTTCATGCTTAAAAAGGGAGATTGAAGAGCAAATGAATTCTCAGGAGCCTCTCACTTGAAACCTTTGAAAAATACCTGCAAAATCGTCAAGCTAATTCACTGCAGGCCTTTCTTTGTGCCTCCATACAACCCAGGATGCATCTCCAGCTTTCCTTTGTAAAGGAGACAGATACTGAAGGCTCACACTTTTTCTCTTATCTGCGTGTATTCAAGACAATAAGCATTCTGTAAAGCATTACTGGAAAAGAAGACTGCTGGTATTGAACTCAATTCTTTTTTAGGTCTCTGACCCTATTATGTATATCTTTCGGCTTGAGAGCAGAGATGGCCCATGTTTTCTAAGCAGCAGATGCGCGAAATGTTCTTCAGATTTCAGCATTTCATTGAGGAATTCTTTCTCAAGTATCCACTTGCAATTTCACTGCTCCATAACACAGAGTGATTGCGAAGCCTAAAAATACAGACTTACATTACAAAGGCGACAGTTTGACAGTCGCCCTATTCTTGCCTTTATTTTGACAGTTTGGTTAAGGAGAGAAAGATGATATTGATATGTAAATCTATTGTCTTAACAAGATCAGGCCTTTTCTGTGACCTGTTTTCAAATAAGTTGTTTAATCATTTAGCCTTCAGGTGTGCTTTATTGTGAGTGAAAAAAACTGTTTCAGGAAATTAAAAAGTTTTGGAAACTTAGAAACTAAAACACTAGAAAAGATCTCTGATCTTTTGAGGACTATCGATGATGTATTGCCTGTCGTATTTCCATTTTTAAAATATCTAAAAAATGAAATCAGAAGAATTAGAGATAATAAAAATAAGAGAATGTCAATTCACCTATCTTCAAAGTCTAGGTAAATTGAGCAAGAAAATGTTCATTTTATCTGATAAGTTTGGAAATTTTTCCCAAGGGACTGGATTAGAAAGTGGATTCTTGAGTAAGTGGAGTTTAGTTAATTAAAGCTGAGTGTTCTTCAATTCCAACTACAAGCCAGAGTAGAAAATACTGTGTTTGGGTAGAAGCAGCCGTCCGCTGGGCACACTCCTGGATAACTGACAATGCTCCTCAATCCTGACTTACTCTGGACAGACTTATCTTCTCCAGATTCGATGCCACTGTTTCCAGACTCATGGTTCACCAGCTCTTTTCTGTTTATTATGCTTAGTATCTAATTCCCCCCCCCCCCAAGACTTAAGCATTCATAGATAGGGATGTGGGTAGGTGATTGGATCAGGGAGGTGGATACTCATCAGCAGATAAATACACTAATCCATTCATAGTGAAATGTGATTTTCGAGATGAAGCCTAGTTGGAGGAGGAGGGTCCCTAAGGGCGTGGCTTGGAAGTGTCTCTCTCCCTCTTTCTTCTTTCCTCCCCTTTCTCTGTCTCTCTGTCTCTGTCTCTCTGTCCTCTGTCTCTGTCTCTGCCTCTCTCTCTCTCTCTCTTTCTCTGCTCTCACTCTCTCTCTCTCTGCTCTCTCTCCTCTGTGAGCCACTGTAAACCTTTCTGCTTTTAAGCCATGGGCTTCAGGTACTGTGGGCCTCAGGTATTGTGTCGCAGCGCGGAAGAGCACGACTCTGCGTCACTGATTCCGTAAGTCTTTTGACACAACCTCAGACTGAAAGTAATAAACCCTTTCCTTAGGGTTGCTTAGGATCATTGTCCGTGTACACGAATCCCGCTTCAGCTGATCTACTCACCTTGACTGTATTTGCTGTCCGCTCCCGTAGGGCCTTCGGATCTTACACTCTTTATCCTAGTCTCATACGGGCTTAGGTTCTGTTTAGATTTAGTGTAATTTGCCTTTAATTTTAAATATTGTTCTCTGATTCTACATAATGCTGCATCCAAGTGATTCCCATCCTGTTATCACTCAGCTGTCCCAGATTTAGGTGTAAATTCCTCAGCCCTGTTCTACTAATCTCGGAACCTTTTCTATTTCTAATTCTTTTTCATTCGCAATCAATAATACTATTTATATGACAAATAAAAGAAGGATTTAAGATTTCTCCTTGCCAGAAATGCAGCAGAACGGCAGAAACATGGAATTCTTGGAAGTTCAAGCAAGATGACAATCCATCAATTTCAGCTTCCGAAAGGAAGCAAAGTGACTTTCTGTACTGCCCTTGATATAAAAGGAACCACTGTGCTGCGAGTGGAAGACACGAAAGTAAACTGCACTAGGAACACGGGAAAAGGTAAGAAAACGTTCAAGGAAGAAGAGGGACTAGGGAGGGGAGGCGGGGGAAAGGAAAGAAAACGTGAGAAACGAAGGCTACAACAGAAACACCATCTTTGTAAAGGAACAGTGGTGGAAGGCTTGGGGAGAGGGCAAGGAAGTGGGAAAAATAAGAAGCAAGATAAGTCATGTACAGGCACAAGATGCCAGTAATTAATGCCATCATATACACCTAAAATATATGTACACCTAAAATATATCAATACGGTTCTTTTAAAAAAAATATTGAGGAATTTCTTGGAATTTAAAACCAAGAATACACCTGGGCCTCAGGAAAACAGATTCACATTTGATGAGATTTGATCAATTTACATCTCTGCTTTTGCTCCTTGTTGGCTTTACTCTGTGTCTGCATGGCTGCTTACAGTCCCCAAGGTTTCTAATACTGTGCCGAAGAGAGACTGATTTGATTCATTGGTTCCTAAGTCCCATTTCCACACAGAAGACTCATCTTGGGTCTGTCACTCATCTGGGACTAATCGTCTCTGGCCTTTTTTCATTGCATTAAAATGACTTCTCTCTCAGCATCCATATTTATACTAAACATTTTTAGAAAACTTGAGTATGGCTTAGGGTGATATCTATAAAATTAAATATATACATCCATATACATATTTGTGTATGAAACAAATGATATATATGGTTTATAGAAATTAAATAGTTTCATGTTTATCATATAATAGTTATGACTTATATAAATTATATACATTTTCTACTTTAGTATTTCCAGCTATATAGATCTTGCTTCTTTCTAAAGTAATACCTATTACCTTGAAAAAACTTGGTGTTATATTTTTGGTTTATTTTCCTGTATAAATTTGTTGTTGTTCCCTACAAAGCTGAAAGATCAGTTAAAAGAGATGAGAAACATAGAAGTAATATTGAAGCTCTCTTCAATCCAGTTCTAATCAGTATTGGTGTAAGTACAAAGGTTAAACTTTGTCAATGGTATTTCAATATTTTCTATTTTTCTTGAAACCTGTGTTCGTGTCATATGTGGGTAAAGAGTTGATTGAACCACAGTTAATGATATATACTTTAAAGTATTTTAAGAATTAAGATGAATATAAATTGAAAATGGAGAAGATATAAATACAGAGGTATTTCATAGCTATAAGTTCAACATTATCTTTTGATCTTATGGATATTATTAAACATATACTTGAAATATCCACTCTTTCAACATATAATCAAACAGAAATATATGCTTATTTTCAGTTTGGGCTCATAATTTACAAGCATAATAAGGAAGCAAAAATTCTATTATTTATCTATTTAGATGAACTACTAAATCACATGTCACTAACATGTCAAAGATTTTAAGCCAAAAATTATTTTTCCGTTTATGTGATATTTCAGCTTTATTTATTTAGTAATAAACTGAGTTTATTTGTACATTTTAAAAAACACATTGTGATAACATTTCTCATTGAGAATTTCTACATGGCACCTTCTGATTCTCGTTTTCTTTCTTATCCCCTACCTTCCCTTCAACCCACACTTCCCCATACACATAAGCTTTGCTTCTGTATTTTTTTCATTTTTCCATTATGTTTTTTTTTCTCCTTTGCTTTTCCCTGCTCCATCCCGTTACCATTTCCTTTTGATTATTTTTTTCATATTTCACAATACCTATCATAGATTCTGGACCTCATTTACACCTTCAGTTTGTCACAGAAAAGAAATGGTATGGTACTTACACAACTGTGTCCTATTTATTTCACTTATGAATATGGCCTCAAGTTGCATCCATTTAGCTATAAATGTCTCTAATTTATCATTCTATGTGGTTGAGTAATACTCTATCATTCGTGTGTGTGTATATATATATATATATATATATATATATATATATATATATATATTCACTATCCAGTTGATGGACATTTGGGCTATATCCAAGATTTAGCTGTCACAAACTGAGCTGATGTAAATATGGGTGGACAATGGATTTTAAGCATTACTTCAAGTGTAGATTTCTATATTTTAGGAAACCAATGAATAAGTATATATTTCTACATTTCTATGAAATCATAATGAAAATTATTAACTAAACCCGATTTAAATCAGTAGGAAAATATTTTAAGATGTGGTCTCTTATTTGGTCATGTAATATCTTTATTTAACACCAAGAAATGATAACTAGCTGTGCTAAATGTATTACACTGGCTTTGTGCACTTCCATTTCTCTTACTTTTAGTCTACTCATATTCTACATCTATAATAAGCTCCAAAAATGTGTTCATTTTCATTAAAGTTGGAATCTTTTTCAGTGAACGTTTTGAATTGAGAAAAGCAAATTTGATATCTATGTCTTAGCAATAGTACAGCTATGAAGAATGTAAGTGCTTTAAGATGTCTTTGATGTACATTTGTATGTGAGCCTCACAGTTTTGTAAAACAAACAAAGTTGACATTCACATACACCTTATATTATACTGAGTTAAATTCATACCCTTTCCTACACAGTAAACTTAGTGAGATAAACTCTAAATATTATTTTAAGCCCCTAAAGCCATTATTTTTTAGTGTTGCTTGTTTTCTTGTGCTTTCAGTTTGTTTTTCATATTTATACTCTTGTTATTCTTGAAAAGTCTCCTTCAATAAGAACTGAAAATCCCAGTCTGGCCGTCATTAAAGTGGCTCAACATTAAGTTCAGTGTTAGTGTGAATAGAAACAGTAATATTTATATTTTGAAAGAGATGAAACTTGACATTTTACCAAACATGTATGAGTGTCTAGGTTTCATTTTCAGTTAAAAATAAATAATACTCTGACCAAAGCCATTAATTTTTTCTTTATATGAAATAATTAGAATGATTCCTTTGTGTCAAATAAAAATAGGACATTTTTAAAATTTTATTAATGACAAGAAAATGTTTCCATGAGCACCAGTATTGAAATTTGATGGTATAAAAATTGTGTCTATATGTAATAGCCATGAATGGTTGTAATATTTATTTGACTTTTTTGTATTTAATTAATTGATTCTATTGATATATTTTATATACACATCATGATCACAATCAACGTTAAAAATTAGTACCATAGGGCCGGGGATATAGCTCAGTGGTTCCTGCGCCTGTCTTGCAAGCGCAAGGACCCGGGTTCAATCCCCGGTAACCACATAACAATACTGGGTGTGGAGACTCACCCCAGTGGCAACCAATACCACATACCAATGCCGGGCGTGGTGGCTCACGCCTGTAATCCCAGCACTTGGGAGGCAGAGGCAGGAGGATTGCTGTGATGTGAGTTTGAGGCTGAGCTCAGAGCCAGCCTGAACCACAAAGCGAGACCCTGTCTCATAAAACCTTAAAAAAAAAAAAAAATTAGTACCATAGGGCCAGAGATTTAGCTCAGTTGTTCCAGCACCTGTCTTGCAAGCACAAGGGCTGGGGTTTGATCACTGATAACCACTTACAATACTGGGTGTGGAAACTCACACCCAGCAGCGATCGGTACCACATACCACAGTGCCTGGCATAATAGCTCATGCCTGTAATCCCAGCACTTGGGAAGCAGAGGCAGGAGGATTGTTGTGAGTTTGAGGCTGAGCTACAAAGTGAGACTTTGTCTCAAAAAAAAAAAAAAAAAAAGTACCATAGCAGTATATGACATTAATTAATTCTCAGTTTTCTCATTCCCTTGCCCACCCTACAACCCTTCACTCCTTATATACATAAGCTTTACTTCTTTTTTTTCTTTACCATTGCATCTCCCCCAATGTTATATACTCCTACTCCCCTTTACAATTTGAATAGTTTCTGTTTCACAGTATTTATCATGCACTCTAGAACTCACCTATATCTTCAGTTTCTCATAGTAAAGAAAAAAAATAAGTTATTAACATATCTACATTTGACTATTAACTTTTATAACTCATGTCAGTTTAGGTGAAGGCATAGTGTTTAATTCTTCTTAGGAAGACAGGAAATGCTATCATTAGAAGGCCCATGTCATGGGGGTGCCCTATGACTGGTGACTTAGTGAGCACACCTTTTTCCTTCTCACAAAGCAAATTTAGAGGATAGTTACATATATATAATGTAGTCACTCTTGTAAACAGAATGCATGTTCTAAGTCAAGTTTCCATTAGTGTGTCTGGAGCAAGTGGTGAATAGAAACTATCTAACCACAACAGTAGTTCCTAAGAGATATGTATTGCCATTTTCTTTTCTTGTATCATAGCAATTTGGTTCAAGTCTATACATAAATATTCTGACTTAGTTTTTCTTTAAGGAAAACGAATATCTCATCCCAAGTGATTTTAGAATAATTGAATATCATTAAGATCATAGATATGAATCCAAATGGGCCTAGAAATGAGAGGAATAGTCAATAGTGACACAGTGCTTTAGAGAGAACACATTTGCAAACACCTATACTTACTGCTTTTGTGTGATTGGCCATTTTATGATACTAACCTATACTTATTATTGCAGCCATTACATTCACACAAGAAGAAGGACAAGCCCAAGAATGGCCTCTTACAATTTAGCTGTCTGCATTGTGTATTATTTGATGGTTAAGCAAATACAAATTTAGCTCTGTTGTACATTACATATAGAATGTACATTCAATTTTCTAAATCAGACTTTACTGAGGATCCTTTAATTTGAAATAAACTAGCAGATTATGAATAAATTCATTTTAAATTTCTAAAATTATAGTTTGTAGCTAATTTAAAACTGAGAGAAGCTGTACTTATAGTAATGACATTTTATTATTGTTATGACCTAACCAAAGGAGGCTTTAAACCTGACTCCAGAGGTTAGAGATGGAGGAAATCAGGGACTCAACAAGTAAATTCAATAGGAAACACATCAATGTTGAAAGCTTGAAAACTAAGTGGAAACAATTTTGGTGGCTTCCCAGAGCTGAGGGTATCCCTGGTAAATAGCAAGCAAGAAAAATGACCTCTTTCCTGAAACTACTTAATTTGGCCCAAACTTGAATGAATTTGGGAAAAAAAAATCTGAAAGGTTAAATATGATGGCTGTCCCTGACTGCACTTGACTCTAGTCGTAGTGAAGCCCTGGCTTCTCTACACTCCTGATCCACAGGGACTGTTTGAAAATAAATGCGAGTTGTTTTTAGGCTGATAAATTTGTGTCAACTTGTTATGTAACAATAGAAGACTGATGTGTATAGTTACTATTTTATCTCTAGTTATCAACCCACATTCATTCCCATGAACAATGGCTGTCTTTACTTCTGAAGAAAAGTCAAAGTCTTCAGTGTTTATAAACTTCTAAAGTTCCCTCCAGTGCATTCTTCCTGCCTTACCATCTGCTATAAACTTATCAACACTCTCTCTTTCAGAATGTTCTTCTTTTATATATATATATATAAAACATGATTCACGCTATTCTCTCCCTAAATTCTTCCAGAATCTCTGAGTACAAATTTTGTCCACTAGTTAAAACCCAACTGTAATGACTCCTTTTGATTAAATCACCATCAGACCACTGTAGCTTTTACTAACTGTCTCTCTGTTGTACCCTCAAAGATGAACCTGGGGCTTCTCTTCAGGCCTTTTTGAAGTTCTTCAGTATACTCCACTTACATAGATTCTGGATCTTTCTTGTAAAATGGAGAAATCACTGTAGCCCTATGATATCTTGCACAGAGAGGGTTCAGTGTTGTGTAAATACATGGGCAGATTAGTGAGTTAATGAGCCTTGAGCATTGGCCTTTACTGTTTTAGTAAGTCAGGTACTCCACCTTCCCTCACTCCTTTGCCTTTGCATGTGTGTCTTTATTCCTTGCATATTGCGTGTGTTTCTGTCTTCCTTCACATGCTCACACATTTTAAACCAGACTTTCCTACTGCATTTCTTTCTTTTGAATCACATTTCCGGAGAAATCATTTTCATCTAGCACTGCACTGTTCGAATTTGGCCTTGGTGAATTGGTGTTTGAAGGAAAACTCTGTACTTATTCAATTGTGTTCACTTAACACTGGAAACAACTTTGAAAAATAAATGCTTAACCATTAATTATATATCCATTCCAGACCTTGTTGAGCTCCTTTGAATTCCCCTTTGTTCTTAAAGTCTACACAATACAAAGTAAATTCCAGAGTCCTTGGTGATAGCACGACAGTGGAACTTTTATTTACAGAAAGCAGAAAAAACATGTATTGTCTGGGTTCAATGAAACTAGAAGTAATTTGTTTTTAGTGTTAATTTTATTAGAAACATGGAAGAAAACTGAAGGATATGTTGCTGGAAAATGCTACTCAGCGCATATTATTACAAAAGTGGCAAGAGTAAGAAGAAAATTTATATTGATCCAAACTATAATGAATAATATGTGTGAAGTCAAATTATAACTTTGATATTGCTGATAGCAGTGTGGTCTTCACACATAATTGTTTAAAGGTCAGCAATGGCTTCTAGTCCCAGTGTAGATTTTAATAAATTGATAATATTTCAGTTAACTGCAAGAATCCTTTATGTGTTGGTAAAGAAAACTGTACCGAACAAGTGTCTCTGGTAGTGACAAATATGCATACGTTGAAGGCGCTTATCTAAACTACAAGAGCATTTTAGTTTCTAAAGTGCATTTGTATGTCTCACAAGCTGTCTCCTGAGGGAGGTTCTGGCATTTCTCTGCTTCCTCACAACACCTCTGCACACTCTCAGCTTCCCTTTCTGTCTGTGTGTCTCTGTCTTTGTCTCTGTCTATCCTTTTCTCTTTCCTTCTTCCTCTCTCCTCCCTCATCTTTCCAACTCCCTTCTAGTCTTGCCTCCTTTCTTCTTTCTTTATGAGGTCAAATCTTTTTTTTGATGAGATTATGACATCTTATGTATGCTATGCACTTGCTCTAGCACTGAGCTTTTCTATTTCTTCCCTGGATGACACTGAAATGCTGATGGTGAAAAGAGGAGGAGCATTGTGAGGGAAGATGATAAAAGTCATCAAGTATTGAGTAATTGTATTAATCAAAAAATATATATATATATATATATTTGACCAAACAATCCTAAGCAAGCTAGGCATTCAACATTTTTGTGTTAATAAATATAACAACTGATAAAAATCATAAAAATATTGTAAAGAGTGGAGGGAGGAAAAGAAAGGGAAAATTAAAAATGAGAAAGAATGAAAAAAATGGAAGCAAAGTTTTTGTAAATAAAGAGTGGAGGCCTGGATTTAGCTCAGTGGTTCCAGTGCCTGTCTTGTAAGTGCAAGGACCAGGGTTCGATTCCTGGAAACCACATAAATACTGGGCGTGGAGACTCACGCCCAGCAGCAATCCACACCATGTACCACAGTGCAGGGTGTGGTGGCTCACGCCTGTAATCCCAGCACTCAGGAGGCAGAGGCAGGAGGATTGCTGTGATGTGAGCTGGAGGCTGAGCTCAGGGCCAGCCTGAACTACAAAGCGAGACCCTGTCTTAAAAAAAAAAAAAAAAGAGTGGAGATGACTGGGAGAAAAAGAAGAAGAATCAAAATATATCATGTACAGGTACAAATTCCCTTAAACTGTACTGACAGAATTAATTTTTAAAAATCATAAAGATATCAACTGTAGAAAAATCAAGAACAAAATGTTACAGAGAATTATAAAGAAAAGTTTGAAGGATCTAAAACTCTCATTTATTATTTCAGCTATGAAGCAGAGGCCTGAGATAAAACCAAACCTAGTTGGCCTCAGACTATTCAATAGCAAACTCAATAGCAACTTTTGACTGTCATTTCTTTGAATTACTTAAGTTATTTCCATCTTTTTAATCTGTTCTATTTTTCCTCCAATTGCTCTCTTATGCAATATAATCACTTCAATTATTTACCATTTCAAAAATGTTTGCTGATTTCTGACCTTTTGCCATGCACAGGGCACTCATCAGGGAACCAAACAATCCCCTCTCCACATGAATGTCTTGTAGCAGGAAGAGATATATAATCAATCATGTACTGTGTCAGCTAATGACTAATTATAGGAGCCACAAACTCAGAAGAGGAAAGTGAGACTGTGATGCTACCAAGTCTTTGGGAAAAAGTAGTCCTCAGTAGTCAAGTGAGGTCATTCAGCAAGTACTTGAAAGATAAATCATTCTCAAAAATGTATAATAGATTTGTCCTGTTTTCTAGGCACAGAAGGCTCACTTACTCACTGAGGCCGATGTCTAGACGTGAAGCTGGAATGCATACATGTATACTCTGGGGTCACATTCAGATCCACACATGTGTGATGGGTAGTAGTTCTCCGGAGTTTGAACTGAGTAGCAAGAGACTCAGTAAATCAAGGTGAGATCCAGCTTTCATCAGTGAGTGTTATGGAGTGCCTAATATTTTGCTATTATGTTTTAATTTTGATTCAATGGCTGAGATAGAAGCAGCAACATATATCTAGATAGACTCATGAAAGACCAGCATTTAGAGGACTGAATTCTGTAGCTTTTGTCAATTTGGCCTTTTTGGTGGAGCCAGGAGAGAAATTCCTTCCAGTAACACCAATTATTTTTTGAGAGTGCAGGCTTATCCCTCACAACTTTCAAACAACCTCTAGGTTCATCGAGCACTTACAAGAACATCTCAGCAAAGGGAGAAAAATTCTGAGACAGATGGCTTTACTCGTGTGCTCTCTTGTAACAGATAACTGAATTTAAACCCACAAGAGCATTTATATTCATGGGCAATGTTTTTTAATGTATTTAAGCTTACAAATTTCACTTAAGTTTTGGTAATACAGCCTTGTGAATCTAACTTTTACTAGAATTTGAGATTTCACTAGCGATTAACTTACCCAGGAATCAGTTTAATTCCTCATTCAGTTAGATCTTTTCAGTAGTGTATTTTTGTTTGCTCACTAGTGGTTAAGATGACCATGCATCACATGAAAACAGCCTCACCTGTGTTCAGTACACTTGTGAGCTCACTCAAAAAAAGATAAGGTACTTTGGGCAACACTGTAGTTCAATTTTCTGCTTTGCTTCTAATATAAATATAAAGTATTTTCTACTACAAGAATTCAACACAGGGCCGGGGATATAGCTCAGTGGTTCCGGCGCCTGTCTTGCAAGCGCAAGGGCCCGGGTTCAATCCCCGGTAACCACATAACAATACTAGGTGTGGAGACTCACCCCAGCGGCAACCAATACCACATACCAGTGCCGGGCGTGGTGGCTCACGCCTGTAATCCCAGCACTTGGGAGGCAGAGGCAGGAGGATTGCTGTGATGTGAGTTGGAGGCTGAGCTCAGGGCCAGCCTGAACCACAAAGTGAGACCCTGTCTCAAAAAAAAAAAAAAAAAAAAAAAAGAATTCAACACAAAACTTTTAGCAAGATTTTAATTGAGGTTAGAAGTCAAACATAGTCTATGTTGTTTAGAGGACAAGGGAATGTATGCAAGCTATCCTGCCTTTTGACAGCTAATTAGCATTTTTTAACCTGTTTGAATTTTTTTTAGTTTACATTGCCTATTTCCCAGACCTCTTCTGTGTTTCTCCAACATATTTTCTACTAGAGTTACTATAAACTTTAATGTTCTTAGTTTGAATGTTTATTCCCTTGTGATAGTAATGAGCTTGCATCCTCAAACTTCATGTGTAAGTTTGGTTGTTGAATTTCAGTTTGAGGGCCTTTGTTCATCAGAATATTTAAAGGTAGTTGCTTCTTCACAGGAGGAATAATATGATGAGTGATGATCTCAGTTTTTTTCACTCTAACACTGATAAGTGAGTTCTAATTTCCCAGTGGTTATACTCTCCATCCACTTACCCTACAATGGTTTTAGCACTGTCAGGACTAATTATGTTATTCATGTCTGTAACATGATGGTTTTAGAGTTGCACTGTTTCTTCTATATTTATTGGTTATAATTATTCTCTAAAGAATAGCTTACCCTCATCAGTTAGGGAGATCTAATTATTCTAAAATATAGGAAATTCAGAAAAAACAGAGTAAAACTTAACCCTTTCTTTGTAATTGTCAATTTTTGGGATAAGCATTTGACACACAAGTGATTTCAAGCAGTGTCCAGTGAGAATGGCTGTTAAATGTGATGTGCATTTAAAATAAAATAACAGGAATTAAACTACGAACTTGGCACTCTTCCTAGAAGACGTAAAAGAGTCTACAAACCGTACCAAATAAAGCAGGTGGACTGCTGCTCAGAACGTGCTTCCCCTGTGTGTAGAGAGCCCCCCATGTCCCTACTGGTTCTCAGTTTGAGCTACATGTGTCTAGAAGTGATGAGAAGATAGGAACATCTGAAGTGCCTTTGCTTGGTGATTGTTAGTGGTCATCCTAGGAATTTACTCCGAATTTGACACCTGGGTTAGATAAAGATTTCTGTAGCTGGATCAAGTATCCACTCATTATTTCTAGCTCTCTAATGTTTACTGTATTGATTAAAAAAACCTTCCTCTCTTCAATAGAAAATAATGAAAGATAATCCTTTTCTCAGATATCAAAAGGGATTTCTGATGCTAGGAAAGGTACTAATACTCTTCACTAATATAACAAATCATATTATTCAACAACATATATTCATTAACTAATAATATATCAATTAATAAATTAGTTGCAATGTGGTATTAAACAATAAATTATGTTTTCCCTGACTTCACGTATATTTTTTCCCAAGAGAGATCATTTTACTTTGACCGATTGTTCTGTACACGTAGGTCTAAAATTGATAATACAAGACATAGAATAATATACAGAGTCCACCACAAAATGTATACCTTCTTTAGGAAGAGAAAAATAGTAGGATGTTTTTTTGAACAGATGCTGTTCTCCTTGTTTGGGGTAGAGGATGGTGTACATCACAGAAAACCCACCATGATGCTGTGCCCTTAGAGGAGAAACTGGAAATGGACATGCAGCGATCCCAGTGACCAAGGCTGCCTAAACAGCAGTTCACTGTACTAATAAATGTTTGGAAGTCGATGGTCATCACATTAAGCACCTCTTGCAACTGTAGGAGCCAGAGATAACTCATATGTATCTCATGATGTCTCAGTATATTTAGTATGAAGTATTTGTACAAGTTTTTCTTTTTCTGATGTGTGTCCACATTTTTTGATGGACTCTATATATTACTCAGCAGGTACTATATATAATGGAAATTTGAAAATGAAAGACATTATTCTATGCACTCTCTGTTCTCATAAGTAAAGAAGATTTAATTCACAATGTGGCATCAGAGTGTGATATTGAAGAACAGGTAGATCTGAAATGAGTGGAAAAATTATTCATGGATTTAAGAGAGAAGTCAAAGACCATGGAAAGTTTCCTGGTCTGAGTAATGGGGCAGACAGTGCTGTCATTGAGTGAGATGCAAACACAAGAATCAGCAACTGTTTGAATGATGATGACATTAGAGGTGTTGGCAGTAACACGGTGTGTTCAGTTTTTGAGAATGAAAACAAATGAGTAACATCTACATAATGTTTTCTGCTTGAAACTCCAGTTCTGGATTTACTGCTATTGTTTATTACCTCTGCAAGTATTTACTGAGTATCCACTGTTCATCAGGAAATGTACTGAATGCTAGAACTGAAAAGCTAATGGAGAAAAGAGATCATCTACACAAGGCTTAGAAGCTAGACTATTGGGCATAGCTAAGTATTAAAATATACACTTAACTGAAGGTTTAATAAGAATGAAAACAGGGACTCGTGAAAGCACTTGCAAAGGTGATTCAATCTCTTCTGGGAATATTCTGGAACATCTTTTGTCATTTTCATTACTGTGTGTGTGAGATATAAAGTGAATATATATTACTCTGGGGTTTGGTACGTAAACATATCACATCCTGATCCTTTAGACTTCTCCTCCTCTTCTTAGCCCCAGGTCCCTTCCCCATTTCCACAAAGACTACCTCCTTATTTCCTATCATCAGAGCTTCCTGAAGACATCTTTTCCCACAGCAGCTAATGATACCTGGGTATCAGAATGAATGAATGAATCAAAGCCCTTGATTCATTCTTTGCCAGTAGCGGAAGCCCCTTCTTGGTTACAGTAGGCTTTCTCAATTCCTTTTTCTGAAACACATTGGGGATTACACTTCTCATGCAGTCCCAATAAAGTAAAGTCAGTGATAGTACATATCCTTTCTCTCTCCACCCCAAGTCCGGTTCCTGAGCCTTTACACGGCCACATAGTGCATGCATAGAAATAGATTGGCTTTTAGCTCAATATGTTCCTAGAGCATCACAACAGGTGAGAATCAGCCTTTCTCTCCCTTCCTTCTTCTGGCTTTTCAACGTCTTCATAAACGTAACAGAGAACCCCTGCAGAGATCTTACTAGAGCAGAGTCATTACTATAGGCCAATTGCCAAAACTACCCTTCTCTGCTTCATTTTATTCTCAATCACCCAGGTGGTTCGAGTGTACATGTGAACCTCACAAGCTTTAAACTGATTTTTCACTTTGTTTTTACAAATATATTTGGAATTGTAAAACCACATGTCTCAAGTTTTAAGCCAGAGGGGAAAGATGTCATATTTAAATCAAAAGTATATGTACATATTTTTAATTCATGGTATGTAGTCTTGATATCTTAATTTTTTCTAAGTGATTTCAAGCAAACATTATAACAAATCTGTTTCAACTATTAAAGTAATAGAGTAAAATAAATATACCCACATCCTATTTTTCATTCTAATTGTGCTTCTATGTTTGTTTCCTCCTTTCTTCTCTTTAAGAAGGAAATAGAATCTTTTGCTTTTCACTGCATGAACTACGAATATCTGGTACTATATTCTTTAGACCACAAAGGCATAATTAGACCAGTGTTTTTAACTTCACTGGATTTTGTACCTTTTCCTCATAAATTTTGGTAATGTTTAGCAATCATGGCATGATAGACTGGCTATTGATGCTATGCTTATTTTCATGGGATTTCATAGGCAAGAAGATATGTTTGCAGTGGTCTGTGGAGAAGGCCACAAGAGCCAGGGGCACACAAGTGCATGGAGACACTTACTGAAGGTGTGTACATGAGAGGAAATTTGGTTAAGAGGGCCAGTGATGTGGAAATACTGAGGCATGTTATCCCATGCTTTGAGTCCATCTTTGATAATGAATGAGTAGAGAACCACACAGAGACAAAGTCAGAGGAGCTGAGTAGAAAAGGAAGAGAAATAGATGGGTTGCCTGTGCTTAAATTCCTGTGAGATCAGCTCCCAGCCAAGCACTCTGTGAACTTGGGCAGCATCTTAATCTGTCTCCACGTTATTTTCCTCATTTGTAAAATGATCACCATAGTACAACCCATTGCAAAGGGTTGTGGTTTTAATGGCTTTACTCATATCTAGATATTAAAATAGTGCCTATTATAAAACAGACATTCTGAAATAGACCTACCTTTAGCATCATTTATTTCCTCTATTTGTTTAGGTAGAATGAATATGGAGATACATATCTGCATACCTTACCAATAAAAATGTCTTGGCAATAGTGACCTTTATTTGGTAGAATAGAATGGTTATTCGCATTGTTATCTTTGAAAAGTATGCAAAGTCGGTACTGTTTACTCCTTTCTTCATTATTACAATGACCTATAGAGTCCTGTTCTTTCTTTTTCAGATGACAGTTCTCTAGGAAGCAGTTTTGTCACCTAAGCAATCGTTATTCAACCCCATGCATGCACTTTGTTTGAAAGTAGATGGGAAGTATATGTGTGAGTAGTAGAGGGAGACAACTGGGACAACTTCTGTGAATAAATATGAATTATGTGTATGAATATGTATTTGCATGTGTGTTAATATATGACTGACTATCTTAGGCAAATTTAGATCCATCCAGTCTTACAAATAATGCTTTCCTTTGAGCAAAAGTGTCAAGAAATTTAGGTGTGTATAAAGTGGGTCTGATTTTCAGGGAGATAAGGATTTTGGGGGGAGGTGCCAGGAATCAAACTCAGGGCTCTGTGCTTTCCAAACAGGTGTGGTACAAGCGAGCTACATCCACATCCCAGGGACTATTGGAGGTTGATCAGACCTCAGCTCAGCTGACCAAGGGTAGGTGACAGGATAACAAAACACAAGGCAAATTTTTACTGCATAAATGGAGGACCCAGGGCAGTCAGAGCTCTTATCAAGCTAAGACAGCTTGTCGCTATTTATTGACCACGCACCTTCTGGACGGCGTGAGGAGCAGTGCAGGGAACAGTGTGGTGGAGTCTGATGGAAGCGGGGTCCTAGCAACAAAAGAACGAGACCTTCTAGTAGAAACAGATCAGTGACTACTGGGAAATCTGTTTCTTCTTATGGACTGATGTTTTCCTCTGTGGGAGTTTTCTGTGTGTGAGTCATGCTGCCCTTGCTGCCCTGTTTTCTTATCATCCAAGTTGTTACAGTGTTGTGACAACTTAGTTATGACTCAAAGTTGATTTGCACATTTCAGTTTGCACCTTATTCTCCAAATACTTAGGAAATTTGTTAAGATGGCTACTCATCATAAATCAGAGCAGTATGGAGTTGGCAAGAGAGACTGTATGAAGTGTTTTAATCTCTCAGAGCACTGGTTTCCTCAGATGTATTGCTTAGATAAACTTTTCATTTTCTAAACATGGTGTTGTACAAAGTATAACATTCATTAAATAGTAGTGAGGCTTAATGCTACCGTTGCAACTGGACACAAGTTGGTTTAAAAACCAGAGTTTGTGGATATAGCTCAGGGGCAGAGTGCTCACTTGGCATGTGTGAAGCTTTGATTTCCATCTACAGTAATGAGAAAAAAAAAGTAACGCAATTATTCATCCAGCATGTAATGAGCAAACAACAAGGCTCTTAAATGTTGAATTCTAGTGAAGCCATTTAACTTTACAGAATATAGTAGTCAAGGTTTGGTAAACACATATTTGCTTAAGCAGTTGTGTTTCTGTACAAACATTTTATCTAAAAGGAGTCTAAATTGAAAATAGTGGAGTACCTTCCTTAGTGCTACCAAAGTGATTCACTTTATCTGGAGAATTTAGTAATGCTTAAAACAATATTTGGAAAATTCTCATATTGATAACATAGATTGAGATTTACAAAATGTAAACAGAGAAGCAGTTTGGAAAACAGAAGGATCATAAGGCTGCTTTTTTAATTTTATAAAAAGTAAAACAATGTATCTTTTGCCTACTGTTTTATGTAAGTCTATTGGCATAATGTAATAAAGTAGGAAATTCAATCTATATTTGCTAGAAGCATACTACTCTTTCAAGCATCTTCAAAAAGACAAGGATAATAACTACTCATATATAAGAGATCCAGTCGCAGACATCTAGCACATTCCATGAAGTATCCCTGAGTTAAGATGATCAGATGTGAGCATTTCTCATGTTTGTTTGCCTATTTTGGATAATGTTGGCTAGTGTTATTTGAAGTCATTTATATCGAACTTTAGAAGCAACCAACAAATATCCATTTAACTTCATGGTAATCTTATTAGATAATTTTTCATTGCAGAAAAAATAGTGAAGTTTTAATTACTATCTACAGAGACACAACATTTTAACTTGACTTTTGGTATATGAAGGGGTTCTAAGATTAACTGGACTAAAGTTATATTAATTGGGTGACTTGAATAAGTGAACTTTCAGCTCTGCAAAGGCAGAGTTAAATAGATAAATGAATTCATTACCTCAAGGATACCTTACTAATCTTGCCAAAGTCATAATCAAAATTTAAGGACCAAGAATTTGGAAAAACTCAGTTTGTTTATAGGAGGCTTTAATAATGTTTAATTATAGAGAAAAATAGAAATGGCACATAAGCACTTCAAAAAGTGGTCAAAATATTTGATCTTTAGTGAAAGAGCAAATTAAAATCACAGTGAAATAGCACTACATATCTCTCAGAATGTGTAAAATAAAACATTGTGAAAACACGAAGTACTCAGAAGGTTATGGAAAAGCTGACCACTTATACATTACTAGTGAGAATAGAAAGGAGTAGTTATTCCAGAAATAGTTGATATAATATGAATAAATCTCCAGAAATTGGTGCTGCATGGAATAATGCCAATGGCACAAAGATTACTTCCTATTTATTCTATTTATGGCACATTCTGGAATTGTTCAAATTATAGGAATCAAGACCAGAATAAGAACTCTCAAGGATCACGGAGGGAGGGAGGTGAAAGCAGAGGGAGTCTGGTTATAAAAAAAAAAATGAGAAAAGGAATCAAGACTCCATCTTGACTGTACCAACTTCAGCATCCAGACTAAGTTATTTTGATGTAGTTTTGGAAGATATTCCTTGGGAGAAAGTAGATAAAAGGTACAAAATCCATCTCTATTATTTTTCAGAGATGTGTGTTTGTGTGTGTTTGTGTGGGTATGAATTTGCAACTATCTCAAAATAAAAACGTTCAGAAATTGACAAGAAAATGATTAAGTGTATTTTGAGTCAACATGTAAGATTTAAATACATATTTAGTTAATGACAAATATTTTCACAATTATACTTATTTTATGTCATAACATAGATTTATTCTCATTATCTTGACACAAGTATTAGCTTAATAAATTAAGAATACACTGAAAATATTGTTATTTTTGATGCTGAAAGCTGTTTATCCTTTAATTTTGTAAAACAATGTTATGAATTGTGCTTTTGTTTGTATTTAAAATTATGAACTTAATATGGGATGCTTTGATAAACACATCGCTATATGTCTGAAAAGTGTGCACAAACAATTTGTACAAAATGATTAGTTTTGTGGGTTCTGTAAAATAGTCCTATTTAAGAAAATTAATGGGTTCACCTTAAATTTGCAATGATCTAAATTAAATGTTGTATTTAGTATTTATTCTCATAAGAAACCCCCTAGGGTTCCCTATGAGCAGCACTAATGACTTGCTTTACACAGAAGGGAATAACTGGATGATAGATTTAGTTGGGCTTTGAAATAATCAAGTTTTATGTTTTATAAATATTAGGTTTTAGATAGATGTGATGTATTCAAAACATGTTACAGGAAAACCTTTGAAAAGTTTGGAATTCTAAGGAGAGACCAACATATCAGAAATAAATTTAAAATTTATTGGCAAGTAGGTGCAGTTTACAGACGTAGATGAGATCAGAGTTAAATATGTAAAGGAGAGATGAAGGCTTGGGGCTGAGCACTGAGGAATTCAACTTTCCATGTGAGATAGGTACAAGAAGATACGAATGGAACTGGGAAATGTGGGACATAAAGTAGCGAGAAAGCAAAGCGAATGTAGACCATTGTCTCTGTTGTTGTCTCTGACAATAAAATGGAAGTTGTCTATTTACTGTGCACAAAGGGGGTTGTCATGTGGTTTTACAATAGAAGTATACTCTGCATCAACGTTGTGGGAAAGTGAAAGGGAAGTGAGAAGGTTATGACTGAAAATTAAGATAATTTCATAAATATGTTATGAAGGAATGTTAAGAAGTGGAATAGACTCTGGAGCTTGTGATTTATGAAATGATACCTCTAAGCAGTCCTTCCTTGAATATGTTAATAGGCTAATGTCAACACTACATTAGAAAATATGTTCAGTGTGAAGATCTAATAACTATAGAAACCAGGTTATTGCAAAATAGGAGAGGTTATTGGTACTAAGAGCACATGAGGAAGATTTAACTTTCAAAGGGAATAAGATCATTTTTAGGAGAAGGAAAAATACTGTGTTGATTGTTTCAAAGAGACAGGAAAACAGGTCCTAATTTGGTTGATATATTTTTAGAAGATTTCTTATCAGCATTTGGATTTGTAACCTACTTCCCACTTCCCATTGGTTTAATCATTTATAAACGGAGATAAATCAAACATAAAGAATTAACATTAACACAACCATCAGCATTAACATGTAAATATATTTTAAACATGAATTCTGCAATAATATTAGGCTGCTAGATTATTTTTAAAACTTGGTAAAGTATATATTGAGGTAATAACAAGATATTCTAATTTATATCAAAAATTGACCAATTTCATCTGTTTTTCAGATCATTTCTCTTCTTTTTTCTTGCATACTGTAATTATCCTCTTCCGCACATGTACTTTTCTCCACAGGATCAACACACCCATGACCAGATTGACTTACTTTTCACTTGATAGGTTTCATTTCCACTTTTCTTCTGAGGGCTTGGAATAAGTCTGTCTTGGCCATAGTCTAATAAACTGATAAATTACACACTTCTCTTTTTGTTAATAAACAGGAAGTTTAAAAATGGTTGCAGCAGTGAGTAATGGTAAAGATGTGGCTCTGTATGCTAGAAGGTCAAGATAAAATGAATAAAGTGACCAATGCACTCTCTTACTTGATTTGGTTTTTCAGTATATGAATTTTTCTTCTCTATAGTTCAACTTTATTTTTGTACAGGCTTCCAAGCCGTGAAAGATTATTTTAATTATGGCAACTCTCTCAGAACCATTTGCTGGCCGCTGATAACCTTTCATTGGTTTTGGCAGCAGCATGTCTTTGTTACAACATTTGCAACAGTGTTTTTATACAATTGGTGATTTCTTCCTGCAGGAAACCTTTCGAAGGTCACTTGTCTGCCAGTCAGTGTGTACTCTTCCAGAAGCAGCCCTTGATTAACTCAAAATGAGCTCTAAGACATGAAGCAAGTAAGGCATAGAGAAAGAAATGATTTTGAGCTTGAACAAGATTAAGAGAAAATAATCAGGTATTATATATAAAATTTGAAGAAAGAATGTAAACTTTAGGAGAGAAGATAAAAGTTTAGAGCAATTCTTCAGATAAAATATTTATTTTTTTATAATGCATTATATCTGTCAGATTTAACTCCTAATTTTGAAAAAAAAAATCTCTCAGGTTTTCACATCACTGTCGTTAGACAAATGCCAAGAGTGCACATTAAAACAGGAAGAACAAAGCAAAAATCACCCATATACCCGTTACTCAGTTAGCCACTATTAAAATTTTATTCCATTTCTCTTCCAGAGTCATGCTATTGATATTTTAATATAATTAGTATAAGATTAGATATATTTGTGTTCTGATGTTTGATTGAAAAAGTTGCTTTTAAGTTGAGGAGAAGCATAAAATTACTAACTTTTCAAATGACATACAAGAACAAAGATGATACATTAGGCCCCTAACAGAAACTAAAGAAAAAAAAAAACCTGTAAATCATAAAAAGATGTTTTAATGCTACACTGTGGAAAAGATATCATTTCAAAATAAAACAACTATATTGGATGAATGAAGTTTTATGAGAAACTATCAATATTGGCTTTATATTTTCATTGTCACTAGATTGATGAGAACTGTGATAGTCTTTATTAACAGAATTACCATCAAGAGTACATTGAATTAAGAAAGGAAAATCAGGAAATGATATTGGCTCATTGCATTTTTAAATTGAGCCCCCCAACAGTGGCTGCCATCCTAATATTTGTCTCTACTACACAGTCTCTTTACTCTTAGATACTTCTTCTTTTTAAAATTTAATTTAATTTTATTATTACTATTATTTTTTAAGGTTTTTTGAGACAGGGTCTCTCTTTGTGGTTCAGGCTGGCCCTGAGCTCAGCCTCAAACTCACATCACAGCAATCCTCCTGCCTCTGCCTCCCGAGTGCTGGGATGACAGGCGTGAGCCACCACGCCCGGCACTGTGGTATGTGGTACTGGTTGCTGCTGGGTGTGAGTCTCCACGCCCAGTATAGGTATGTGGTTACTGGGGATTGAACCCAGGCCCTTGCACTTGCATGACAGGCACCGGAACCACTGAGCTATATCCCCGGCCCTATTATTATTATTTTTTGAGGCAGGGTTTTGCATTGTAGTTCAGGCTGGTCCTCAACTCAGCCTAGAACTCACAGCAGTCCTCCTGCCTCTGCCTCCTGAGTGCTGGAATTCCAGGTGTGAGCCACCATACCCAGAACTGTGGTGTATGGTACTGACTGCTGATGGGCGTGAGTCTCCACACCCAGCATTGTTGTATGTAGTTACTGCGGATCAAGCCTGGGACCTTGTGCTTACAAAGCATGCACCGGAACCACTGAGGTAAAACCCTGGCCCCTCTTAAATACTTCTATTTCCTGTTTTTACATTTGTCTACAGACCTCCAATTAATTATCCTTAATCATTTCTCTCATCTGAGAATTACTTTGTGTGAGTCAAACCTTTAGAAGTCTTTTGAATTTTTCAAGTTATTTCAAGTTTTCTCAAATTTTAAGCAGTGATGAATTATTTCTGTACTTTTGGGCCAGTCACGAGTTCAGAAGTTTTCACAAACTTACATTATTTGTACTTGTTTTCCAAAAAAGTCTCAGAGTTAATTCCTCATATTCAAGATTTTTCTGGAAACAATAATTAAAATAAAACTACTGAAACAAAACAAACAAAAAAGTCCACTAGAATAAAGCGAACTGCTGTATAAAAGAAAATGCTGGAAGGTGAAAGATCCAAGATTGAGGAAATCTACTTTGTGTGGTGATAGGGGTCATTAAGACTGGACTCAGATACTCTGATAGAAGTTTCTGCTGGGATATTTACAGTGGCTATGATCTTTTTCTATCTTTTAATTTTCCTGAAGCTGTTATCTTAAATGTGTAAAATGAAGAGGTGTAACTACCTGTTGTGAGTTTTACTTTTTAAAGATGGATTGCCTGTGGCAATGTAAATGTGAAATATTAAGCACAGTGCCTGGAACACAATGATTTCTTTAGAAAGAAACCTCTTCATTTTCCTTGATTATCCTTTTAATAGTGAAAAGAGCAGTTGATTGGCTGAAACAGACACATAATTCTATAGCTGAAAAGAGCTCAAATATCTTTGAGCAGCCTATTAAAGAATGTGCTAAATCGGTGAAAATCTTTATTATTAGAAAGATTTTAGTACTTGATAATTCTTTGTTTTTAGAAAGTTTAACTTCTGAAACTCAGGATGTTTAGCAACATCCCTTGTCTCTTCACACTAGATCCCACAATACCAACCAGCATTCCAACTGTGAAAGTGAAAAATACCTCTAGAGTTCAAAATGCTCCTGGGAAGGATTCAAAACCTCCATGTAGATAAAAAGTCATTAGAGAAATGAGAAGGACATTGTTTTAGACAAGACTGAAATTTCCAAGTGTTGTTTGCAGCTTGGAGAAGGTCATCAGCACTTCCAGTTACATGCTGGACTTGGCTTTTCATTAGCTAGTGTGCTAAGGTGCCAGTTAAACAATATCAGAGCCAAAGAGAGGGGGGAAAGAGGGTTCTCTCCATATCAGGGAAGTAGAAATGACTCGGGACAGACTCCAAAGATTTTTAAAGATCCATCAGGAGGAACTGCTAAATTTCTGTGTTCTCAAAACCAGAAACAAATTTATCAGCCTAGAAAAAAGGAAGTTGCAAGAAGTATTAGAGTTGGAAGTGCTTCATTTTCCTAGGGAACTTGGGGAAGACATGAGATTCCAAACAATGCCTTAAAAAGCCTAGAGATTTGACAGTGCCTGGGGAGAAATGCTATGGTGTGACAGTCTGTACCAGTGTTCCCGAAGTTGAAAAGTGCTCCAGGTGAAAGAGCCTGGAGGATGGACAGTAGGAAGAGGACGTTTATGATGCCAGAAAAAATGATTGATAACACCTTTTCACACACAGGCCAGAAACATACTCTAAGTCCCAGGAAACTAGGGAAGATCTCTAAACAAATTTAGGTCACCCTAGTAGAATGGTACTTAAAAAGATAAATTGTAAAAATGATGAAACATATTTCTTGTCCTCCTGAGTCTGTAAATTGAAAGATAAAATGAGTTGTGCAAAGTAGGAAATTTTTCATGTGCTAGGGCACCAGATATGAAAGCATCATTGGACTACACAGTTCAGCATCACATAATAGCTGCCAACTGGGTATCTGCCATGCACCAAAGAGAAGTAAGTCAACACTCTTGCTCCCTCCAAGTCCACAGCCAGGTGGCTGCGTAAGCAAATACAATTTGGGACATTTAGATCTATGACAGAAATGTGTACTTGGAGTGTTACAGGGCCCAGAAGACAGAGAACTCTGTAGCAGCCCAAAGCATAGTTTTTGCAGTATGCCTTGTATCCAGCGTGAGCCAAAGCTAAGCAAGAGCCACTGTTTGCTGGATAAACTTCAAAGGTTGGAAGTTATTGCATTTGAAAGGCACCAGAGACCCAGGCTTATAATTTACACAGACTTGGCACTTTAATTCCGGTATATCTTTGCAAACATCTTAAGTGGTTTAAATGCTAAATCTCTAGATGATTTGTTTGGGGAAATTAGTAAGAATCCTTTTATAAAGCACTTATTTTGACAGCTACACATGATTCCTTAGCTTCCTGCATGCATAGGGCAACCTCCTGAAGTTTAGTAGGCCTGAAATTTTATATTTTACTTTTTCTCACTCTGTTGGTAAATCTGATGGGGACAACATTAGTTACAAGGAATGAAGCCAGATACAGTCACTGTCTACCAGGAATTGCTCTTAGAAAATGAGGTGATTATAAGGCCCTTTGTAGTCCACGTGGTCTTCAGTGCTCTGCGTCTGGACAGGTTCATTTCCTTCTTCAAAGCGGCCCTGTGAAAACCCTATGTTGTTAAGCTAATTAGCTCTCCTTTTTGGATGGAATGCATAATGAGCACCTGGGATGTGCACCTAGAATTCATTATTCATCTGGTAAGACTGTGCATAATCTCTGGCCCTTGATAATTAGTAATAGGTTAATTATTTTGAGAGTAATCATGCAGCTATATTTATCACTCCCTTCATAAGTGCTTTAAAGCCCAAAGACTCACTGCTTATGAATTATTTAATGATACCTGGTTGCATTTAGTACTGCTTTGCGGTGATATTGCTTGAGAAATAGTTTAATACTTACCATGTAATTTCACATTGTCCTGTCTCTGTGCCTGGTAGGATGACCATGCATGGAACTTGACTAAATGATTACAGATTATTGTACTGTGGATGGAAGTCAAATTACAGTCTTTATATTGTTGCATAACTTTGATGTGAGTACCACCAGTAGGTATGACTCAAGGTAATGTTTTACAAATTTCTATTGTATAGAACATTTCCATTTTGCAGTGTGTAATGTATCTTTTTCTCTAATTACAGAGTAGGAGTTTCTTTTCTCTTTGTGTGTAAAAGGTTAAGTATATCCACTAACAAAGAAAAAATATTTATGTGTTCATTATATATTCTGCACATTTTATTTTGTTTATACAATTGATTTATGCATATTTCTAATATAGCAAGGGCTATAGTAGCTCTGAAATGTCTTTGTAACCAACTTCCCTAAAGAATTAATGCCTTTCAAAACTTAATGTTTGTCATTTATAGATTAGCTATCTACAGTAGTTGCACACTGTAGTGGTGGCACATACTGACAATCTTAGCTTTTTAGAAACTTGACACAGGAAGATTACATGTTCGAGGCCAGCTTGGAGAATGTTGCAAGACTTGTGCCAAAACATAAATAAGTAAACAAAGGGCCAAAGTTGTAGCCAATGCACAAAACCAAACTAAACCAAGTAAAACATGTAGCTATATCTAGAAACAATGTTGAATATCATAAAGTAGGGTAGTAAGAGATGTTAGTGGCATCTGTGTGAGAGTCGGATGCTATGAAGCATCCTACAGAGTAAAGGGTATTCATCCATGACAAAAAATTACCTTACCCAGATTGTCAATCACACAGGGACTGAGAAACTCTGATTTTAACTTAATGTCCTCAAAACTGTAAAAATGATTTTAATTTCTCAAAGGCATTATGCGTATGTTGAACTAGTCAGAATGAGGAGTTTGTATAGGAGAGATCTGTGCCATAGCTATTAAATGCTTGGCAAGGAGGTTCAGAAAAAAAAAAAAAAATATATATATATATATATATATATATATATATATATATATATATATATATATATATATGACAGTGCTTTTCCTATGTAGCAAATTTTGCCCATATCTCTTTATAAGAACATTTCCTAAGTTTGATATCATTAGTGACACATCTATTTTAAGATGTTCATAAAAGTAGTGTTTTTTCACATTACCAAACTAGGGAATATCCTTTGTGACATGACCCCTCTGAAACATTTGCCATTCATTCCCTGATGCTTTTGAGATAACAGTATTCCTTTTCATTTTCTTTTGCTTCCTTTTCAATGAGAGATGATCACTTTGCCAAAAGAAACAGTAAAGAGTCTATTTGCTGGTTCCTGAAGATACAGAGAACTGTTTACAAGAGGTCCACATGTTTGAACTTCAGTAGTACCCTGCATTGAACATGGCTTTTATGAAAGTAAAATGAAGTTACATTTTTAGTTGGTGGCATAGCTGTGTGCCTAGAATGACAATTACATATGGAATGGAAACTTATAATTGTATGAGTATATGAATAACTTAGTCCCATTTGGTCTGGAATTTCAGCAAAATCATAGTGATTTCAGAGTTAATCAAGTAAAGTTCAAGATACAAATGTCAACAAAAGAAACAAATGTTTCATGTATGGTTCACTCACTTGACGGAATATTCTACAGCCATCAAATTATATTATAAATCAGTGGTCTCCAGCCTTATTGACTATGGGCTGGATTCATTATGAACAAAATTTTTAACAGACAGTGTTTTGGGGACAGTTAAGGGATGATTCAAATGTATCCTAGGGCTATAAATATAGGCAAAACTTCCTTCACTAACCTGTGACTCACATCTTATCCAGTTTCTAACAGGCTACAGAGAGATCCACAGCCCTGACATTGAGAAATCCTCTTCTAAGTCATAATGATAAAGACAAATGTAGAACATCTATAACTAGTGAACAGAGCATCACAGAGTGTTGTGCCCACGATGCTAAGAGTGCTTTGGGAAAAGTGTATAAGTATGAAAACCAGCAAAGGATCGAGACTCGAAGAGTTATGACTATTTCATGGCACTATGGATATTTCATTATTACTTTTTGAAATCCTATGTATCCCTCAAACTTTTTATATATTAAGAAAAATAAATCAAAGTGGAATACACCATGAACAACTCATAGCACTCTCAAGTATGCAATTAGAAAAAACAGAAAAGATGTTGGCAGTGGTGTCATCTTTGTTTGAGGAACATATACATTTCTTTTTTTTTTAAATTCAAGTCTTTATTGGTATATTATGAATACACATCATCGTCGCATTCAACATTGAGAGTTTGTACCAGAATATGACATGACTTGACTCTCATTTTTCCTCTTCCCTCTCCCACCCTGCAACCCCCTCCACCTATATACATAAGCTTTGTTTCCTTTTTTAGTACTATTACATTCTTTTTCCCCTCGTTATTTATCCCTACACCCTATTTCCTTTTAAATATTTTCTATTTCATAATATCAAGTATATGTACTAGAACTCAATTACATCTTCATTTTCTCATACCAGAGAAAAGATACAATATTTACACATCTGTGACCTATTAATTTCACTTATGAGGATGTCTAGAAGATATATACATTTGAGTCTGAATGACTGAATCTTATCATTTTTAATGGTAGATTAATACTCCATTCTATAAAAGAACCACATCTTCTTTATCGAGTTTCCAGTTGATGGACATTTTGGTTGTTTCCAAGATGTAGCAATCACAAACTGAGCTGCTATAAACATAGATGCACATATGTCGCTGTCATATGCTCTGCTACATATATACAGAAAAGAATTAAAAGATTCATATTACATTTCTTACTATTAATAACCTTTGAGATTCCCTACCATCAAATTTCTTTTAAATCTCGATTCTTCTTCTTTCACCACTCGACACCCTTGAATTTAAAGATTCAAATTGCTCCCATGAAAGTGACTTCTTCCAGGTCGCAGTGAATCCCTGGCAGACCTGAGAATGAAACCCTCCAATTTCCACTCTTAGACTTCATAAATATTTCTAGAACACTTCCTCTCTTCCATAGTGGTCACACAAGAATGAAGTGTTCTAAGTCTATTAGCCTAAAAGCCTTAAATCTTCACATCAGTAGTTATTTCTCTAGGTGGCAAAGGAAGTCATTCTAACTTTACTTGTAAAAGTCTAATTTCTTTGACACACATGTTGTGAAGTTTATTAAATTATTGCCTCTTCTGTTTCATTTATAATTTTTCAGAGTAAATCGTTGTCCTTGAAATATATTACACCTGCATTTGTAGAGGCATAGGGAAATGAAGCAAGTGATTCTTGAGTGGACGTTATCATATAAATGACTGATAGCAAGTCTGTACTTCTCAAGGTGATAAGAGCAGCACTGCACTCAGAGGTTCCAGCTTTGTATAAAGCATAGTTTAAAGAATTTTGCGTGTTGGGGGTGGTGGTGGTGGTGGATCTAAATCTGAGAGCCAGAGCCCAAGGTTGCTGCTGGCTGTCTGCACCCCACAGGAGTCTGCTATCAAGAGGATCATAGATCCTGTTTGGCTCTGTGTATTTCTCAGCTCTTCATGCAAGAATGACTTGCCATCTGCAATTCAGACAAATGCTCCTTTGTTAGTAGCTAACTGTGTACTTTTTACATTGTTTCTCTCTTAGATGAATCTACTGTGGGCACATTGTTCCTCAGCTCCAGGGTGGCCGGGAGTGTAGGCTCTGCCACCTCACCCAGTTCTACCCCGGATTTCAAACGCTGTACATCTTGATTCACACTGTACATATCCTTTTGATTCTTTTTTGCCTAATGTGATGTTTCTAAAATTGAATCTTGTGGATCTGTCCAACTATAGATCATTTAATTTTATTGCTATATAGTATTCAGATTTATAAATATGCCACAAAATGTTTCTCAAGGTCCTTTCAGTGGGCAATGGTATCATTGGGCAGCAAATTTTTGTGCTTCCATTTGTCTAAAAAATGTCACTTTTCCCTATTTGCTGGCCTCAGGCTCATGACCTAGCTGTGATTATTGGCATATACTACCTTTCTCAGTCTTCGCTCCCACTTTTGAAAAAACATTTAAACCTGACATACGATTACCATTGATAGTTCTACAACTCCTCCACTGCTGGGTCATTGAAAAGTCATAATTTGGCCCAGTTGCTATACACAAATTATCTTTCCATATGACTTTAAATTCTTCTGTCTGTCCTGTACATTCAGCAATTTAACTGCCATGTGTCTAGGTTTAGATTTGTCTTCATTTACTGTACTTGAGTTTTATAGAAGTTTGGGCACTTGAGGTTTGCTGCCTCGAAAAATAATGGAAATATAAAGCAGTCAATATATCCTGGACTATTTTTTCAATTTTTATTTTTTATTAGTATGTTTGCAGTAATAATGATTACACTCCTCACAGGGATTCAATATATGTACATAACATGACTCAATTCCTTTTTTGTACCCTACGCCCATCTCTTGGTCCCCATCCTATTTCCTATAGGTTTACCTCTTCAGAGCTGGGGATTTATCTCAGTAGTTCTGGTGCCTGCTTTGCAAGTACCAAGGCCAGGTTCAATCCCTGGTAACCACATACAACAATGCCGGGTGTGGAGACTGATGACCACCAGCAATTAGAACCACATACCACAGTGCTGGGCATGGTGGCTCATGCCTGTAATCCCAGCACTCCAGAGGCAGGGGCAGGAGAATTGCTGCGAGTTCAAGGCTCAGCTCAGGGCCAGCCTGAACTACAAAAGGGAAACTCTTTCTCAAAAAAAAAAAAAAAAAAAAAAAAAGCTCTTCATTTCTTATAATCTTTTATTTTGTTCTTGATTTCTATTTTGCATTCCTCATACAGGAGAAAATATGCAATACTTAAACTTGTGTGTCTGATTTATTTCACTTAACATATTTTCAAAGTCTCAAGGTACAGCTATTTTTCTACAAATCACTCAAGTTTATCCTTTATTATAGCAGAGTAGTAGTCCACTGTGTATAAATTACCATATTTTGTTTATCCATCCTTCTATAAAAGTAAATATATTCCATTTCCAATACTCAGCTACTATAAACTGTACTGCTATAAATATGAATGTGCATATTACTGCAGAATGACATTAACTCTTACAGAAACTGAATTGCTGGGTTGAGTGGAATTGTCCATGTTCTGACTCCATTTTCTATCTCATATTGACATTTTACTGAACAAAGTAATCTACCTTGTACAAATTCTTATTTGTTAACTTCACTGAAGGAGAAGACTCCTAAGAGATTAAGAAATTACAGATTTTGTGCATCTGTATGAATCACAGGGTCATGACATTGGGTAATATATATGATCTTTTGCTTGTTCCTCTTTGGCACTATTCTCCTGCTTTGCTTCCCAGCTGCCACAAACTGAGCAGCTTTGCTATGTCACGTCCCTTGTTCATGAAGTTCCTGCATTGGAGCCAGAAGACCATGGATTGTATACCTTAATCTGTGAGCCAAGTTACTCCTGCTTTGTCCTGCAATTGTCTAGCTTAGTGTACTAGTGCCTGGAAAGTTAACACAGACCTCTTCATTTAACACCATATGTACTTTCATTTCTCCCTCATATTTTCAACCTTCTACACAATTTATACAAATTATTTTCCTTTAATTATAAATATCTGTATAGTATTTATATTAACTAAAAATGTTCCTTTAAAAGTAAAATAAATCATGGCCAGCATTTCCAAGCATACGATTGAGTCTTCCAATGAATTTATAGAAATTTCTGTTAGCATTTTCTTTTAACTAGCTCAAAACTCTATTTATCAAAAGTAATTGGTAATTTTTTTAAAAGTACTAACATTTTTGGTGATTCTAGGCCATAATATATGTTTACTGATGCAATATTTACTTCATTGATATTTCCAGTGCTAGCTCTTCTGCATCAGCATTTTGAGTAATATAGGAATGCAGTTTGTGGTGGTTTCTCATGCTTTCTTTAATTTAACCATGAATAATATAAAGTGATGATATGTAGGAAATCTTGAAAATAATTTTCCCAAATTTCACATCAAGTGCCAAGAACATTTTGTAAGTAGACTTATAATTTGATTTAGGCTCAAATAAAAACCTAAATTAAACTGGAACTGAAAAGTTTATTTTCCTTGGTGGACAAAACTTGCATACCAATTTTGATTGCATATAACTATTTATGATGATAAATGAAAGTAGTTTTATGATGGTAGAGAAAACTCCAAAAATAAATTTGAAACTTTTCATAAGCCATTAGTATGGAATATCTGATAAAGTACCTTTTAAATTTTATGTCTATATGAAATATTTTAGCTGTGCCTAATAGAAGTTTGCATACACCATAATTTCAGCTCCATTCATAATTCTAATGAAAAAAATTGTATATTGGTAAAACGTGTTATACTTGAAGTAAAAATACATTCAAGTGAATATATCTCTATAGTCATGGAGTTTCTCTGAGATCAGTTTTAAATACAAATTTACAGGTTATGTGCATGACTCATTAATGCAGTGCTATGTGTTAGTTGTCATACTATATACCATATTATTTTGGAAGACATTAATGGAATTAATTAGTTTCCAAGTTATGTTGTTGCTTTTGTAGTGAGCTTTTTTTGGCAAAGAAAAAAAGGCTTTCATTAATCTGTTTTTATGAGACTTTCATATATTATAATCTAGAAGCAACTAATACTTTTATCCAAGATAAAGAATTTTTAAAATGGTATTTAAATATACTTCAAGTATTTCTTTAACAAAAAAATAATAGTCTATGTCAAGTGAAAAAAATCTTTTCTACCTTCAAATGTTAGCCTGGCTGAGAAGAAATATGCGTAAAGAACCACCTGAAAACCTGGGCATAAAAAGCTCTGGAAGGTCCTGGGATTTAGCTCAGTGGTTCCAGCACCTGTCTTGGAAGCACAAGGGCCCGGGTTCGATCCCCAGTAACTGCATACAACAATGCTGGGTGTGGTGACTCATGCCCACTAGCAATCAGTGCCACATACCACAGTGCCTGGAGTGATGGCTCATGTCTATAATCCCAGCGCTACAAAGTAAGATCCTGTCTCAAAAACAAACAAACAAACAAAAGCTCTGGAAGGTAGAACTGCTTACTTGAAAAAGTATTTGTGGTCATCTACTTACCATCAAATCTTGGCACTTTTGTTAGGTACATAGCTAGAAATATTTTTTGTACCTTACTTTCTTTGCCCATAAAGTAGATGTGGTAGAGTATATATGTTAAGGGTGTACTGAAAATTAAATAAAGTAACAATTTTAAAGCACTCATGGCAGTGTCTAATATCACTAGCCGGAAACTCTATTGTTTCAGACAATTTACTAGATCATGTGAATCAGAGAAGAGAAATAACCCTAAGCAAAAGGACAGGTAAGTATTTGTACCTTTTTGATGGCTCTTAGCCCTTCTTCCATATCAGGTACAGATCTATACTGAGTAATTAACAGTCAATTTCCAGGATTTTAAAAATTTGTTGTATTCCCTTCCTGAGTTTTTATAAATATTTTCTGCTCACCTGCCACTTCTTTTCCAACTGAAGAGACAATGTACTCAATGACTTAGAAGTCTACAGTGATTTTTTGTCACTCTAAATTACATATCTAAAGTCACTAGTCTGAGAGGAGAACACAGTACTTACTAATGTCAGGTGGGTTGCTACTTTATGCAAATGTCAATGGTTGACATTACTCTGTCATGATGGAGAGATCACTACCCTGTCTTTTAACATTTTTCCCTTCTTGTGAGATCCCTGCAAGATGAAATGAACACATTTTGCAAAATATTCAGTGAAAGTACCTAAGTTTTCAGAAGGCTTCCATCATTTAACCCAAAGTAACACAGTAGTAATCAGGTTGATGACACTACAATGAAATAATGCAGGCAAGTAGCTCATCAAGATAAAAGACTTTAATTTTAAATCCAGCTCCATACTACGCTCTGCTGCCACGAGCACCCCCGCAACTCGAACCGCGCTCCAGTCCAGCTCTGCGGATGGCTCCGCCACCATGGAGGACATGAACGAGTACAGCAATATAGAGGAGTTCGCCGAGGGGTCCAAGATCAACACAAGCAAAAACCAGCAGGATAACGGTTGTAGACTGCACAATTAAAACAGATCCGGTCACTGGAAGATCAAGAGGATTTGGATTTGTACTTTTCATAGATGCTGCTAGCGTTGATAAGGTTTTGGAACTAAAAGAACACAAACTGGGTGGCAAATTGATAGATCCCAAAAGAGCCAAAGCTTTAAAAGGGAAAGAACCCATGAAAAAGGCTTTTGTGGGTGGATTGAGCCCAGATACTTCTGAAGAACAAATTAAATAATATTTTGGAGCCTTTGAGGAGATTGAAAATATCAAACTTCCCAAGGACAAAAAAATAAATGAGAGGATTTTGTTTTATCACATACACAGATGAAGAGCCAGTCAAGAAATTGCTAGAAAGCAGATACCATCAATTTGGCTCTGGAAAGTGTGAAATCAAAGTTGCACAACCCAAAGAGGTATATTGACAGCAACAGCAACAACAAAAAGGAGGGAGAGGTGCTGCAGCTGGTGGGCGAGGTGGTACTAGGGGATGTAGCTGAGGTCACGGCCAAAACTGGAACCAAGCATTTAATAACTATTATGATCAAGGATATGGAAATTACAATATTGCCTATGGTGGTGATCAAAACTATAGTGGCTATGGCGGATATGATTATACTGGGTATAATTACAGGAACTATGGATATGGACAGGGATATGCAGACTACAGTGGTCAACAGAGCACTTATGGCAAGGCATCTTGAGGAGGTGGCAATCACCAAAATAATTACCAGCCATGCTAAAGAGGAAAACATTGGAGAAAACAGGAGATACTAAGAAATCTTGCAGGATGACATGGAAGATTGGTCTTCTGTTGCTCTAATGATTATTTTGTAAAAGACTCTAGTGTACAGGACACAACTATGTCCAACTGTATATATCTGCTGATTAGTTTTGTTTTTACTTTGTCCTTTGCTACGTGTTATGACTCAGTGTTGATTTGTGTTTATACAGATTTTATTTGTATGATTTCATGTTAAACCCAAAGTAAATGCTTCCTTATGTGATTGTTTAAAATATATATATAAAAATATATATATATATAAATATATATATATATATATTTATATATATATATATATATATATATATATGGCTTTAGGCTCATGGTTCTGGAGGTCCCAACCCAAGGGTGGGAGACCCACTTGTTTTGGGCTTCCATTGAAGGTAGTTGGGTAGTATATCACTTTTTGGATGCTATTACCAATGAAATCATTTTTGTAGTATTCCTTTTTACTGGCATATTTAAATATAATTGACTTTTGTATTTTGAGTTTAGGTTTTGAAACAATGATGAACTCATTTACTTGAACTGATGAATTTTTAAAAATCTGTATATTCTTCATGACTTTCTTCCTCCCATTTCCTTGGATGTCACACCAGGTCAAATTTTTGGCACTATGTTGAACAGAAAGTGGATCTCATTTCCACTACTGAAGAGACAATATTTTAACATTTTGGCATCATGATGTTAGTTACACCTTTTGTTTGTTTAGTGATATCCTTCATCGAGTAGAGCAAATTCTTCTCTATTCTTGTTTATTAAATATTCTTCTCATGGAAGGGTTTTGAAAAGCATTTTTCATACTTCTTAAAATGAAAAATTTTATTTCAAATTATATTCATTTGATATATATTTTCAGGAAGTTAAACAGTAATCTTGATTTTCTGAGATAAATTGTATTTGGTCATGTTACAGTATTACTTTTGTATACTGAATTTTCTAACATCTGTAAGGAATTTTCATACGAAATATTACTTTGCAGTTTTATTTTCTTGTAGTGATTTTGTCTGGTTTTAATATCAAGATAATCCTGTCTTAGGATGAGAAATCAATGCTTATAGATTTTGGAAAATTTTCTAAAAGACTAGTCTTGTTTAAAGTTTCGGTAGGATGCACAGTGAGATATCAAAGGCATAGTTTTTCCTTGTGAGTTTTAAAAATAATCATATCAGTATATTTATTACAGGTATATTCATATGTCTGTTAGTAATAATTTCAAATAAAACCCTTGACGTGTATAGCATAAGGACAAACTTAAGAGAAGAAAACGATGTTTACATTTCTGAGTTAAGTTTTGCAAGAGAATGAGGACAAAGCTAAGATTCTCACAAATGTGTCTCCAAAACTGGTATTAAATCTCATTTTATCACACACTTTTCCACACAAACAATATGATTACACATTTCCTTTAGTGAAGTTGAGGCACAAGACTTAAAAACCTTTAGAATTGTGGGTGATATGAATTAAATATATATTGAAAAGATACTTCCAGCCAAGATTTTCTTGAATTTGTGAACCTATTGTTCAATATTTCATCTGATGCATTGTTCAGTCTTCTCTACTCCTTCTGGAAGTCATTTTGATAACACCTTTATTTCACCTCTGGCCTCACTTACATTTGATTTTATGTGGTGTGGACAACTTTTGAGTCCTTCATGATGAATAACTGTCTTTTCTGCCAACTCTTTTTTTTTTCTTCTGTTTTATGATTAGAAGATAGACCTGAGCTTTTGTTACAAAGAATGAAGAGGTTAGAAGGCATTTACATGTTACAAAGGAAAAACTGTGACATTAGCATTATGTGAGTGTTCTTAGGAAGTGGAACCAGAGTTTGAGAGTTAAGAGTTGTGGAGAGATAAATGAATGAGAGAAAACAATTGTGAAGATTAGGAATCAGTTTTATATTTTTGGAGAAATATGCTTACCAGCACCCTGACTCTTTATTGAGTCTGTTTATTGGGCCATGAGGTTTTCTTTTTTATATTGGCATCTCACTTCCATTTTACAATACACACACACACACACAAATATATTGTTCATATGTAGTTATATATAAATGAAAGCAGGTTTTGAACATGGTTTGAATGAGATGTATGATTTATTTACTCATTAACTTGAAAATTATTCGGTTCCAAACACTGTGGTCATGGATTAATAAAACAATCTTGATCTCTACTTTTATGGAATACATAACTGAGAGAGTAGATGGATATGCAGTGGTTACATACAAACTCATGTATGGTGTTTTGATTTAGATGTACAATGTCCCCCAGAACTTCCTGTGCTTGGATTCTGAGATGATTGTTGACTTGCTGTTAGAAGGTGGGGTCTCATCTGCAGAGGGGAGACACTGTCAGAATGACTTGCAAGGACATACCTCTTCCTCACTCCTTCCTTCACTTTCTGCTTCCTGACTGCCATGATTTTACTATTTTTCTTCCGCTTCACCTTCCTACCATAACATCTCCACCTGAAGCTTGCCAGCTATTTAAGAAAATAAATCTGTCTTCATTTAAGTGGGAAGTGTTGATTATTTTGTCCCAGCAATGAGGAAAATGACTAAGACAGATGGTTATAATTTCTGGTAAGTCCTATGAAGAGAGATTTGAGGGAACTGCAGTATGGGAGATAAGCTTACCAGACTTAACCTATCTGAATGAAAGGTCATCAACGAAACTATTCTGGAAGTAGTGATTAAAAGCAGAGTTGAGCTCTCCATAACCTCAGTGAGGATTATTACTGTGAGAAGATTATTTGTCTGCACAGTCTCAATTTGAGAAGAGCTGCTTTCTTTGAAAAAATTAAATGCATCAAAAGCTAGAACTTGGTGTATCATCTCTGAGAAAAAGTAGGGCATTGAGCACCATGTCCTTGAGATGCCTTTTCATGTTCCCAAGACCATTGCCAAATCAAGGGGACATTGTAAATAGAAAGGAACGGGAGCATCCAGATAAGAATTATTGAAGGGACAAGCTCACATTATCTGTAGATACTGCCTTACCGCCCACATGCAGAATCAGCTCTTCCCACGAATCACACAAAGGAACAAAGAAAGCTTATGATGTCACTGCCCTATAGCTCTGCCTATAAAAAGACGCTTCTTGTGATACCTGGGTGCAGATCAGAGTTGGCTGCCACTGGACGCTCCATTCCTTGTGTAGGCTGCCTGTGCAGCCTTCTGCCAAATCCCGCTGGATGGTTTTCTAACCAGCCTGCTGCTCCTGGACCCTTTTCTGTAAGTACATCTCAATTTATCTTATTCTTTCTTGTTAACAGCTATTAGTGATTCTTAATAAGCCTTAATTATTGCAAACCACATTAGACTATTTTCTGTAGTCTATGTCCCAGAAATGTAGACAAGACACTTGATGAGAAAAATAGGCCTATCAGGAGATAAAGAGTGGAGAGGTCATACTTATTATATTAAAATCTTCTTAAAATATTTGGTTACATATTCACATAGAAAGTATTCACAGAAAGTGTATTTTCTTTCTCAATCATTCTCTTTTGATATTTCAAAACAAAGTGTCAATATTGCAGAAAACCTTGGTGAAGGGTAACCTTTGAGAGGTTGTAATCTCAGGAGCACATACATAGCTCTATCAGGTTGGCAGGGCAGGTAGCAATACAAAATTCTCATTCTGTAGCTATCTTCTAAAGCAACAGTATGCAATTGCCAGTGTCTTCATAGATTCTGTAATCTGGCACTGTAAGAGAGAGTTTTTCTCTTGTTTTCTGAACCAGTGTTATCTCTACACATTTTCCTCATTTGAGAAGGCATCATGTTCTCTTTTCAAAATGAAGAACATGAGGCTCTGGGAAAAATAAAGATCTTATAGTTGCTGGATCATTCAGTCCATCTTGGTTGGGACCTTTTGTTTGTAGACTATCCTGCCAAAAAGATGATAATAACTAATATTTATACATCTATACATTAGTTTTTCCTGAAATAGTAATCAAACATTTAATTACACAAAAGTAGTTTAAAACTGAAACTAAACACAAGAACAACTATACCATTTCCTATATATGTCAGAGTTGTAATGAATTCCTAATATTAGGCACATAAACTAAATTACTGATCTGCAATGAAATATAATAAAGAATCTTTGAGTGAAGTGAGGAAAGGGAATGTTTGAGGGAAATCATGGGGGGTGTAGAGGATAAGAACGATGACTAATGGAATCAGCTTAGTCCTACTGCTATGTAATAGCTTTTGGCTAAGCTCATAATGTGTGCAAGGCTCTATAATTGGTGTTGATATCACCAATCTATGTGGAGTGATATTGAATGAATAGCACATTTCATTTTGGTGAGAGCTTGAAAAATCACTCTTTCATCAGAAAGCCGGGGAAAAACCTAGTTCCTAATATACTGTGTAACTCACATTTTTGAGGAGATTAAAATTTAACCATATACAGGTACAGGGCGTAACTAACAACACATACCTGATGCTTTTAACACCAATATCCATTTCATGAACCATGTATAAAACCAGTAGATAAATGCAAAATACTTAATTTTATCATCTAAAATCCATTTATGAGGAACAGAGAATGAGATACTATGTTTCTTTCTATTTTCTTACTTAGGGCTCAAATATTTTTCAATGAGCACTTTTAAAATAAAACTATGCAATAAATTGAAAGAAAAGGGAGACAGTGCCCCTGAGCCCACCACTGCAATTTCAATGCATTTCTTTCAAACCTCTGAGTGCTCACGTGGGCCAATAGCAGTACTGATCAGTATCAGCCTAGCACTCTAGAAAGGTGCAGGTGGTCTAGGAAATGACAGATGGGCATCAGCCCCTGCTCTTGGCCTAGATTTCCTGAGAGTTGTACAGATAACCTTATGATCTTGTGGTTGGATAAATCTGTTTTGATTAGCTGCCTTCAATTCAATTAGAAGGGATAAGTATACATATATATGTATGTATATATGTGTGTACACACATATACATATATGTACATAGATCTCCACACATATACATACACACATATACACACACACACACACACACACACACACACACACACACACACATACACTATGAAGGCAGACAGGAGATCTTGTTTGTGAAAGAGTTGAATTGCTTGAAGAGCAGTGGTCATGACTACAGTTAAGGTAAATTTGTGCTACGTCATTTAGAGTTCCTTTCTACATTGTTTTGAAGTAGTTCTTGTAATCCTTTCCAACTTTCCTAATGGAGTAGAAATTTTAGCGTGTTTCAAAGAATTCAGAGTGCTATTCGATACTTGCATTCTGGACCCACTGAATACCACTGAGAGAGCAGTTTAAAATAAAATTATCTGAGACCTTGGCCCACAATTACTGTTAGGTATACACCAAAATGAGTGGAGACAACATGTGCAGACACAAAGACCCTGACTATGAGAGAACTTCAGTGACTGTCTTGCAGTCCTGAACATTTTGGGTCAGGTGTCTTATGGAGTGTTTGATGGGAAGGCACGGATGTTCTTGCTAGAATGATTGCTTCCTCTGCCAAATATTATTTTACTCACAAAACTTTATAAGCAACTTCAGGCTTATGATCCTCTATGTGTGGCTAAATCAGTCCAAATTTCTCAAGTTAAGGGAACTTTAGTGCTGAATCAAAATACAGAAGAGGACTCTGTCTTCTTTTAAATATACTGGAATTACTACTTTGTTAGAAAAATTTGAAAGCATTGATAGCAATACTTTGAACCATCGTAGAAAATAATTCTAAATTAGGCACCATTTGAATGATGAACACTTTAGAATAAGGTCATGAAAAAGCCAGCTTTTGAGGCATTGATACTGATAAAGAAGTTCAGCTGTAGAACTACGTCTGCTTATTTGTAGTCAGTGATGTAAATCCATGGGAATCTGCCCATAGGTGAAGGGCTGAGAGTTAAGCATTGCCTTTGCCTGAAGATTATCCTTAGAATTCTGTCCCGACTTCCGGGTTTCCCGAAGCCCCCAAGCTCTCCATACATTGTCCCATCTTCTGTGTGTCCACCTTATCCTCCTGTTACTCTCTTCCCAGTTCATAATGGCAGCTTGGGGAATAATTGAAATTCTAAGAAGAACACATGCCAGCTAAAGAGGTTACAGGCTATTTATTAACTGATGTGTTCTGGGTACATGGACTCTAGCATACAGTAGCTCCTTAACATGAAGTCTTGAAAATAAATGAAGTCTGGCTAATGAAAGAATATGGGTTTACTGACTGTTGTGATGAAATGGTATGTCTTTATCTGAATTAATTTCAGTGAGTGTTAACTTTCCATTTTGAGTGAGACTTAAACTTTGTATGTTCAAATATTTTAGCTTTTCATGGAAATATATGCACTGGACTGCATACTTCATAGAAATATTCATTGGTTTGAATAATAGCATTAAAGTCTGTTCTCATCAAACATGTCAAAATATATGCAGCTTAATTTTGTGAAATAAAGCTTCCACATTCAAAATTCAAATAGATTATCTGATGCTCTTTTAGCAAAGAAAGACTCAGGCTTATCAGAGGCTAAAACAAATACTAGGTTTTGCAATCCAGGAACCAATGGTTTGGCTAAGATCTACAAAGGGTTATAATAAAACGTCATGGAGATCTTTCTATTTCACTTCCAACTGAAATTGGGAATTTTATGTAGGTGGCTGTCTTATATAAAATGTATCCAATATTTTATAAATGTGTATAAGTATAACTCACTCAAAAACTTTTTTATATGTTTACAAGTTTATTTCAAAACTATTTGCAATTATACAAATGTACATGAATCTATTATGTATTATATTATACATATGCTTATGTAATATATATGCTTATATAATAAACACACCATATGCATCTGTGGTTATATATAACTGTCCTTTGTGCAGTCTTATAGTGATTCTTCTATATGATGTTGTTGACATTTTAATTTTCTTAACTTCATCATGTTGTTCTGGTAAACCATGCTAGAAATGTATGTGTGTATGCTTGTGTCTGTGATGTGTATTTATATTTGTGAAATGCATGTAAAACACACGCACAATGTTTTTCAAAATTGAATAAACATTATTGCCTATATTGTTGATGTCAATGGGCATGTACATCAAAACTTATATAGTCATTGTTTATATATATATATATATATATAATATAGATATATATATCTATATTCAATATATCTATATATCTATATCCAATATACACAGAAAATAAACAGTATAGAATTTTTTTCACTTGTAAACATTGAGATATCTTAAATAATTTTCTGTACTTCTAGTACTTTTGTTATTTTCTGGAAATTATTTCCATCCTTCAGTATAACTATAAATTATTATTTTAATTTCATAGTTTTGTTTACAACGAATCATATGGCCACTTCCAAATGCATGACTATTCTTGGCTTCTAGGTTTTTTTAATAACGTATCTTATATGCTGTCAAATACTGTTTCAACTGTGAGACAGATAAGTTTATTAAATGGCAGGTTTATTTTTCTGTATTAACAAGTGTCATTAGCTATTTTTGGAAAATGGCTTCAGTGGATGAATTATTTACTGCATTATGAGAGTCTCTTTTGTGTCTATTCAAATCCAAAGCAAAGATACTAATTTTTTAATTTTTCCCAGTTCTGGGGCTATAAAATGATATTCATTTTGCTTTAATTTGTATTTCCCTGACTAGTAATGAGTTTGGACATGTTTACAAACTCTTGAAATTTAATTTTCAACAACTTAAACATCTCCATTGACTACATTTTTCCCTAGCAGGATGCTTTTACATCAACATTAACAAGAGTTATTAGTAATTATAGATATCAACCCTCTGTCATGTGTTTTTAATATATATTCACAAAACACTTCTAATTCTATAAATGTCTTACTAGATCCTCCACCTTTAGTTCAGAAATCCTAGACACCGCGAACCAAACAAATGTAAGGAAATTCTGAAAGTGTAATCAAGCAAATAGACCCCCAGCAGAATTTGGAACCTGGATAGGACTGTGGTACTACTCTCCTGGACTTTTTATTGCCTCCCTTTTATCCTAAAAAGGGCAGTGAAGACATATCTAAGGCATAACTCTAGATAATAACAAAGACAAAAACCCAAGAAAGGATTGCCTCAGTGATTTTTACAAGGCTTCCCCATTACAGCCCAAACCAATCAGCCAAGTGGCACCAACCTCCTCTCCATCCCCTCATCACCTCTGGTTTTATCAGGGAAGACTGTAGGCGTGATTCCCTGTTCCCCACTTTGCTGAAGCTAGTAATATTCATACCTCTTTGTAAAAGCTCACCAGAAAGCTAGCCTTAGATTCCTTACCTAGAAGACCCAGACTACAATTCCCTCCATAGGAGAGAACAGAGTGGCCCAGCACGCAGCTGGTAGTCTCTCCTCAAATGATCAGAGCTGGGAGCTCTAGTATCCTCTCAGGGCAGTGTCATCAAAGTCTTCTGGTGAGCTAATGTGCTTGCACTGTAGTAGTGACAGTGACTGATCCAAAGTGGAGTGTAAGGCCAGTGTTCATGAAGGTAAAATGATACAGGGTACAGTCTCAATTGAGTGATTCTACTATATATGCATATATATCTATCTATGTCTGTATCTATATGTATATGCTTATATAATATATTATTTATTTATACCATATATGCCTTTATAGTATATTCTTATATAATATATGCTTGGGTAGTACATATGCTTATGTAATATATATGCTTATATAATAAACCCACCATATGTATTTGTAAATTTAACATATGATCCTATAATTACATTTATGGTGTGTATCCACCAAACTTAGAAATGATGATTCATGTGCCTATTTATACACCAATGTACCAGAAAATATTTTTTTCTAAAATAAAATATAGAAATATTCCAAAATATTCTGTTAACAAGCTACATATCATCTATCTCTCAATTTGGCTAGCTAGCTAGTTATACTGAAGGAGAGTTTAGATAACTTCTCACTGCTTGTAGAGAGTCTTCAGGACTTCTGTGGCCCTTGTGTCAATCCTGAGAGGCTTCAAGGGAGGAGGAGAGACATGGTGAGTGCTGTGCCATCTTCTACTGGGGCATTGAGATTGCAGATATTAGAAGGAGAAATCTCTTGCCCAGCTAAACATTGCAAAGAAGATCCTTGCTAAGAAGTGAGGAAACCTCTCACCCATGACAGAGGGAATTTAGGGAAAGAAAATAACAAACAAACAAATAGCTTTTGGTATCAAACCTGGACATTTCTAAGAAGAATTTTCAGTCACAGGTACACACTTGTATATACTTCCTCCAGGCTCTTTGGAAAATCAGGGAAATTTGAATCATGGCGTAAGGGTCTCACCTACTGGAAAACAGCAGCTGAGATCTACTCTGAGGTACCCTCTCTCTCTCTAACAGGAGCTTTGGGGAGAAGGGCTGAAGGCCTTTTTCTGAGCCAGTGCCATCAGACCAGAGAACAGAGGAGCCCTAGGCATGTGTAAAAGTCAAAGTGGGTTGCACACCCTGAATGTGTGCCAAGGCCCCTCCTGCAGACCAGAGGAACCCACCGAACTCAACCCCACACACTCAACTGCTCTGCCACCTGGTGATGCCCTAGAGAGCTTTGGTAGCCTTCTTATACTTTCCTAAGGAACAGGCCAACCAGTAGGATAGGGGACCATCAAGGGTCCAGTAGATTGTCCAAAAAGAAGACTGGTAAATTGTTTTATGTTCTAGCCATTTGGGGTATGTTTTTCACCTGAGACTACTTGAATTTTTCCCCTGTCCCATAGGCCTGTGGAATTCATCGCTCATAGTCCTGTCTCCTGTCTCCAACTCCGGTCATTATGCCCATATCTCCAAAGCGTCCTCGCCTTGATCACGAAGTTCAGAAACCAACTGACACCAAAGACGTGTGCTCAGAATTTACCACAGCCAAGGGAAATGAGGAAGATTCCTCTTCTGTTTCATCTTCCTCTTTTGTTTTCAACTTTTCCACTCCCTCCTTATCCTGTTCCTCCTCTGCCTCATCCTCCTCTTCCTCCACCCCCGCCACCTCTCCCTC
>PVIR01006620.1:0-65067 GCA_004026965.1 Petromus typicus | reverse complement strand
ATTTGGAGCATAGATATTTAAGATTGTGATTTCTGTCTCTTGGATTTTTCCCTGGACTAAAAGATAGTGTCCATCTTTATCTCTCTTTATCAGCTTTGGCTTGAAGTCTATTTTGTCTGCAAATAAAATGGCCACTCCTGCTTTCTTGCTGTTTCCAGTCGCATGGAGTATTGTTTTCCATCCCTTTACTTTTAGTCCACGGGTTTCTTTCTGAATTAGGTGTGTGTCTTGTATACATCAGATTGTAGGATCTTGTTTTTTGATCCACTCTGCCAGTCTGTATCTCTTAATTGGTGTGTTGAGTCCATTGACATTAATCGTTATGACTGATATAGGTAAATTTAGTGCTGCCATGTTTTCCTGTTCCTGGCTGTGTTATTGTACTTCTGCCCTTTCCCCATCAGTTTCTTGTTTGGTCCCATGGGTTGACTCGGGTAGGTCTCATGGATTTGTAACTTTCCTTATTTTTCTCCAAGATATTCTTTAAAATGTTTTGGAGCACAGGTTTTGTATTTGTGAAGTTTTTCAGGTGTTCTTTGTCATGAAAGTATCTTATTTCCCCATCAATTTTGAAGGACAATTTTGCAGGATACATCAGTCTGGGTTGGAAGTTGTTTTCCTTTAGGGCTTGGAAGTTTTTACTCCAGGCTCTTCTTGCATTGAGTGTTTGAGTTGAGAAGTCCGCTGTAATCCTGACGGGTTTCCCTTGGAATGTAACTGTTTTCTTTTCTCTGGCTGCTTTCAGTATTTCATTCTTTTTTTGAATATCTGGGCCTTTTATGATGATATGCCTAGGTGTAGATTTCTTCATGTCACAGGCATGTGGTGTTCTGTATGCTTCATATATTTGTATGTCCAATTCTTGACCTTTTTCTGTGAAGTTTTCTGCCATTATCTGTGTGAATAGCTTTTTGATGTCTTTAGCGTTGTCTCCTGCTTCCTCAGTGACTCCAATCAATCTTATGTTATTCTTCTTTGAATCATCTAGGAGCTGTTGGATTGACTTTTCATTATCGCTTGCTTTTTTCCATAGATTATGCCTTTCCAGTTCATTGGTTGAGATCCTGTCTTCTAGGTCTGAAATTCGGTCTTCTGCCAAATTCATTCTATTGCGCAAGCTCTCATTTTCTTTCTTAATTTCCTGGGCTTCTGCTTGTAGGTGTTTAAAAGGTTCCACTGCTTTTGCTATCTTGAATTCTATCAACTCCATGATTTCCTCTTTAGCTTTATTAATCATCATGTTGACAGTGTCCAATATCTCTGCTTTCATCTGAGATCAGTTCTGATTTCCACTTTACCAGATCTGCTTTGGTTACCATTTCCGAGGGCCCTGGAGACTGGGCTTCACACTTCTCTATTTCCCTTCCCCCTGTGTTACTTGGAGGTGAGGATCTTTGTGTCTGAGATTTGGAGTGTTTCCTCATCTCTGACCTGCCCTGTTTTCTGGCGCTGTTTGTTGCAAGTTACTTTCCTCTTAATAGTTAGGAACCTTAAAATAGCAGTATTTCTTGGGTTGCTCTTTGCAGTCTGTATTGGGACCTAAAGAAAAACCCCTAGTTCTAGCACACCATATGAAGCACTCAATCAACACAGTCAGAACACCTTCTCCTGTCTGCTTTAGAGGCAGGGAGACTGTGGTTCCTGAACTGCTACAATGGCACTGTCTGAGGTTGCAATGGGCCCACCTGCTGAACAATACAGAGTCTCTGGGCTCACTTGTGCATTTGGCCTGGAGGCCAGTAGGCTGTAGGCCCTGTGCAGTTGCAATGTTAGGGGCTGTTGTTCCAACAGGCCCACCTACTCACCAATACAAGCTGACTGGATGTGCTTCTGCAGTTACTGTGGAGAAAATTAGACTCTGACCTGCTAACCTCAGTCCCTGAGTGCTCTTCCGGCGTAGGCCTGGAGGCCAGTAAGCTCTAACCCCCGCGCAGATTCGGTGACACAGGCTCGGTGCCGCAGTCACCGCTTCCCGAGCCGCCCGCTGCTACACTCAGTCTCTGGGCGCTCTTCCGGTGTGAGCCTGGAGACAAGTAAACTCCAAACCCGGTGCAGATTCAGTGACGCAGACTCGGTGCCGCAGTCACCATTTCCCAAGCCGCCTGCTGCCAAACTCAGTCCCTGGGCGCTCTTCCGGCGTATGCCTGGAGGCCACTGAGCTCTAACCCTGGCACAAATTCGGTGACACAGGCTCGGTGCCGCAGTCGCTGTTTCCCGAGCCGCCCACTGCTAAACTCAGTCCCTGGGCGCTCTTCTGGAGTGGGCCTGGAGGCCAGTAAGCTCCAACCCCGGCGAAGCTTCGGTGGCACAGTCGCTGTTTCCCGAGCCGCCCGCTGCTAAACTCAGTCCCTGGGCGCTCTTCCGGCATGGGCCTGGAGGCCAGCAAGCTCCAAATCTGGTGCAGATTCAGTGGCACAGTCGCCGTTTCCCGAGCTGCCCGCTGCTAACCTCAGTCCCTGGGTGCTCTTCTGGCCAGCAATGCACTACTTCTGTAGTTCTGTAGTTACAACTGAATGTCCTTCAAGGGTGTTTTGTTAATTATACCCAAGTGTAGTTAGCATACTTTACAGGTTCCTCTGATAAGGCAGCCAATCGGGGAAAACGCACTCTGATGCAGGGTAAGTGACAGATGGGGCCCCTCATGTCTCCTTTACAGACTGTTCTCAATGGATTTCTCTTCTTTGCTGAGCTTCAAAGCGTTTGGGAATTCTCAGTCCATAGTCCAATGGCTCCAAGGCAGGTCCTGACCGAGGAGAATCATCTCAGGATGCTCACCGGAAGCAAAGCCCAACTTTTTTTTTTTTTTTGAGACAGGTTCTCCCTATGTAGTTCAAACTGGGGATGCTTTCGTTTGTCTGCTTTTGTGTATTTTTTCTTCCCTGTTTTCCTATTAAACTGGCCAGGACAGAGAGCGCTGCTGTGACTGACTTGTCTCAGAGGCATGGGAGCCTGGGGAACCCTGGATCAGTGTGGAGACCTGGCTTGGGGCTTCCTCGGGCAGGCTCTCTTCAGGGAGAGTTTGCTGTCCCCCATCCCAGCCAGCTTGGATGAGCTGCTGGTTTGTGGAGAGCTGCTCCCTCTGCTGGACTGAATGAAAGCTTCTCTCTTTTGCAGAACAGGGTTTTGTCCCCTTGGGTCACAAATTGATACGCAGAGCAGGAGGAGGCCTTGGGGTCAGCAGGTCCAGTTCCTGCCCTTGGTCAAGGTCACAGAGAGGGTTAGATGAGGCAGACTAAGTGGGCTGCGCCAGCTGGTAGACCTAAGCATCCAGCAGTGCTGGATAATGTATGATCACTTTTTCCTTATCTCAACTGTTCCTTGAACATATTGGAAAGAGAAGAGCAACATGCTGCACTCCAAGCAACCATCCAGACCCCCAGGCTCCGCCATCATGTGTGTAAGCTGTCTAGAGGGCAGAAAGGAAAACCTGTGGTGGAGGCACTGGCAGTCTAGGGGCCCGGCTGGGAAGCAGTGGACTCGAACACCATCCTCTTGCATGGTGAGAACGTGAAAGACCAGGAAAGGATGGCAACAAATGAAGGCCAAACCTGAGTTGGCTGTGGATCTGCTGGAAAATGGAGCAGCGTAGCCCACTGACCCCGGACCTTTGGCTGTTCTGTGAGGTCCGTGGGAGGGCTTCCCATGAGCTGCTCCCTGAAGGTGTCTGCATGCTGCCGGAGATCTCTGATTTGCTAATTTTGGTTCAAGAATTCCTCTGGGGCTTTGCTGAGTCTTCCTTAGATCATGTAGTATACTGGCATTCTTCACCACTCTGACCATTTCTCCCTGTACTCTTCGCAGGCCATCTGTATTATGGAGGGTAATCTGCTTTACTCAAAATCTACTGAAATAAAACCCGATTTGATTTTTAAAACACCTTCACAACAACATCCATATGCATAGGGCCAAATTTCTGGGGACAATGGTCTAGCCAAAGTGATACAGAAAATGAATAGTCACACAGCATGTAGGCTGCCGGTTCTCCTGGCCTCCTCTGGTTTCCTCCTTACTCCTTTCATAGGGCCCCTGCCCCTGTACTAACAGGGCCCAACTCTTCAGCCTTGGTGTCTATACATAGAGGACCCAGTCTAACCCTAGATGTGCCCTCCTGAGAGCCTGGTCCTCATAAAACAGAACGTTAAAAAAAATCAGTTTTCCTTGCTGAAAGCATTCTCCTAGCTTTTGTTAGCTCCTGTTCAGGCTCTGACTCCACTCTGCTACAGATACAGCAAACAGCAAAGTTTTTGCCAGCAGAGTCCCATGATGTTCAAGTGTCTCAGGAATCTGCCTTCCTTCAAGGCTCAGCTCCAGAGGCACTGATAAGACACACAGTTACATTCCAGTCAATGAAGTCTTGTGACCTGTGAGGACTTGTGTGCTTCAAAGGACGCAGACAGGATTGCGTGCTGTGTTCCTGTGTATACCAGCTTGAAACTCCTGATATATGGCTCTCAAGGTGAAACTGGGAAACTGCCACTGAGTGAAAAAGAAAAAATCCCAAAGCCACACTCTCTTTGTTCCTCTCCATGCCCACCCTCCAGAAAACGTACCCGGGCTGGAAAATGTCTCTTTGGACAGGAGTTCAACAGAATCAAGGAGCACTTGATAAAGGCCTCCTCATTTCCTGTGGTCTCTCCTGTCTCTTTTAGCCTGCAACACTCACATTTCTGCTGAGAGCCATCCAGTGTGGGCAGTGGAGGTGGACAAGTAAAAGATGCTCGGGCTGGGTGTACTACTACCTATTCTGGGGGCTGAGGCAGGGGGTTCCCAGGTTTGGGCTCAGGCTGAGCAATTTAGCAGGACCATGTCTTACAAGGGCTGGAGATATAGCTCACTGGTTGAACACTTGCTTAGCATTCACAAGACTCTGTATTCAATGCTTGTCATTATTGCTCTTCTTGAAGCTTTGGGTCATCCTAGAACTTCCTCATTTCAATTATTCCCTTTATGGTATCCTAAAAGATAAACTCTAGTAGGAAAAATTAATGTATGAACAAAATACAAAGGGAAAAGTCAGAGGGGAAATGTTACTCACTCAGAGTCAGAAAATATGTGTGTTATAGTTAACTAAGATTTCCTCCAGAGGTTGGTTGAGCTAAAGGCTTGGATGCCAGCTCTGGGATGTGATAGGCTCAGAAGGGCTCTAACTTCATTGTAGGGAATAGTCTTCAGCAAGTGGATTAATCCACTCATGAGTTCATAGCTCAATAGGCTTACTAGAAGGTACTCTAGGGCCCCGTTGGGTGACATAGGTAACTGGGGCTGTGGTACATCTTGTTCCCAGTCCTCCTACCTCTAGGCTTCCTTCCCTTTCTCTAGGCTTCCTGACTGCTAGAAGATGAGTAGTTTTCTTCAGTCACACCTTTCTACCATGCTTCTGCCTCGCCACAGGCCTAAGGGTGATGAAACTGGCCCACCATGGACTGCAACTTCTGAAGCCAGAAGCCAAAATAAATCTTTTCTTTCTTTGATTTGACTTCCTTGAGTGTTTTGTTATGGTAATGGAAAGCCAACTAATACAATTAGTGTTACTTAGGGAAAATGACCAAGTTAGGGGGCAGATTAAACTGTTAAAAAAACTTTTAGAATGGAGATAGAATAGCAGAGGCAAATAGAGCCTAAGAAGTCCAGTACCTCCTGCAGCCCCACACAATGGCATCCCACAGTTCTGCTGTGCAGTGACAACCCTCCCGGGCAGGTTCTTGAACCATACTTTAGCCATGTAATAGCTGTAGGGACAGGTCTGACTTGCTTCTGAATTTGTGGACATGGAGTCAGAGCTGTGATTATATCTTTGATGCCTTATGAACTCTGGACTCTAATAAATGGCAGATGAGAGCTGTGCTCAGTTCCTCAGCCTTATGGATAGTACAGCTGTCTAGTGTCAAAAAATTTATATCACTGCCCACATACAGCTGCCCGATAGAGGTAGCCTGGGAGAAGGGTGTTGAACCTTTGCTTGGTCTAAACACTGAGACATTTTCTTGCTTAGAATAAGGAACTTAGGCAGGTAAGGTGTGGTGGCTACTTGGGAGGCTGAGGCAGGAGGATTGACAGTTGAGCCCAACCGGGGCAACTTAGAAAGTTATTGTCTCAAAAATGAATAAATGAAGAAGTGGTGATATAGCTTAGTGGTAGAGCATCCCAGGCTCTGATCACTAGTAACTCTTCCCTTCCTCAAAAAGAAACTGAGGCAGAAAAATCTTTGGACTTGAAAAGTTCTTTGTAGCCAGATGTGGTGGCTCACACCCGTCATCCTAGCACTCTGGAGGCAGAGGCAGGAGGATTTCTGTGAATTCAAGGCCAGCCTGAACTATAAAGTGAGATCTAGTCTCAAAAAAAAGTTCTTTTCTTTTTTTCTTGAAAGGGCACATTTATTTAATCTTTGAACTTTTCCTTTTCTACTGGTAATTTCATCACTATACATTATTTCTATGAAACTTTGGAGCATCCATCTTACTGTTGCCATTGCATTATCGGGGTGCTCTAATGCCATTTCATCTCACAGTGGATGGGAAGTTCTAGCCACAGCATAAGTGTGACAATCTAGGGTCAAAATTGTGTAATACTTAGGCTGCAGCTTGAACCTGCTAACAAACCTGAGCCCTCCAAAGGGGACCTTGATGTTATCATCTTTTAGTGAACCAACTCGGCATGCTGTCCTGGAGACAACAGACTGCTCATAAGTAAGCATTCAGAAGAGGCTTTATTAAGACTTAGGCTGCAGCATAAGGGGGAGCAGCACATAGGCTGGGCCCACTGAGTCAATGGGGGTTGCTTATAAAAGAAAAATAAAGCAAACTTGAACTTGAGTAGGGGCAGACTTCCGGTTTGACTTTGGGTAGGAGAAGGGGTCGCTGGGGACTTGAGGATGTCTGCACAGGGGCAGTCACCTGGGGACTGCTGGGCTGACTCCTCCCCGACCAGGCCACTATGAATAGTCCTGCAGCTGAAGAAGTATCTTCTCTTGGGGGGGGGCATGGGGTGCCTGAGGCTGTCTGTCTGTAAGGCATTTGGGGCAGCCATGGAAGAATGAAAAGCTCTTCTTGAGAGGCATCAGGCCATTCTCACTTGTGCTGGTCCAAGTGAAGGGCTGGTGATTTCAACTGGTTTGAAGTACTTCCAAACTCCCAAAAAGTAACTTACTTAATATTGTTGCTAAAAGCAAGTAACTAAAAGCAAGTGACGCTAAAGGGTTTATTTAGGATTTTCTTCAGTTTTAATAACCTTTCAACCTTATTTTTTTTTCCCTCATTCTGTCTTGACACACACAGGCCATAGATGTGTAAGGTGACACTGGGCAAACCAGTAACCTCTCTGGGTCTAATTCTTCATCTTCAAATTAAACATTCAGGAGGTTTCCAATTACTACAGGGCGTGTTCATTACAGGTAGCCTGGAAATCTACAGAAGGGTCTGGGGCCTTATCCCCACCTGCTAGCCTATCTGTTGTGTAATATATGACCAATCCCTGGCAAAAATAGCCCAAGAAAATAATGATGCATTATTATTGGTTTCTTTTGGTACCAGGGATTAAATTCAAGACCTCCTGCTTGGCAGGCTTGCTGCTGATCTAAATCCCCAGCCCAAAATAATGATTTTTATTCTTGACAACTGTAGAACAGAAAAGCATTTCATCACCAGGCCACGGGATCTGGCCCCAGGACTTGGCCCTCTGACTGTGAGAGGAAACTCATCATTTCCAATCTGGAAATGATACAGGGGGAATAGATGTGACTCCCAAACCTTCTTGATATCCAAAGTGTGAGTTTATGTTCTCTAGACTTGAAGAATGCATTCTAGGAATAAAGGAGGTTAAGTGTTGGGAGAATTTGAGAGAAAGCTTCTAAGAGAGGCAGAAGAGGGGCTGAAAAGTGGATTGTCCATCCATCTTGCTTCTCTTTGTTTTACAAAACAAAGCCTTAAGGTGGGGCAGATGCAAAGCTGGATAAAACTATAATCAACTAGTAAGATTTCAAGTAAGTGATATTGATCCAATGGGATATCACAAGGTGGGACAAAACTGTGATCAACCAAAAAGATCACTACAAGGATAGTTGCTTAGGTAATATCGATTAAACAGCAAAGCAAGTTACCTAGCAAGCATAGGAGGAGCAAGCAAGGATTTTCAGTAAGGGGTGGGTCAGAGATCTTTCCTGGAAGATCTTGGTCCTCGAACCCAGGTAAGTAATATCAGTCCCTGCTGTTCATTCTTAGGGGAAGCACGAGGGTGTGGTAATTTCTCTTCTTTTACAATGCTGGCCTTCAGTGAATGTGTCTGGATTGTCCTCCATGCTGGCTCGATTGTCCTCTGTGTTGGCTGGCTCCTCGAGAGCTGGGCCTGTCTGTCTAATTAACTTACCTGTCTACAACAGTAATAATCATCAAAGACCTCTACACTGCTAGATCAGCTCAGCAAGAAGAGCTTTGTAAAAGGAGTCCGCTACATTTCTTAAAGCGATCTTCTCAGGTAAAGTCACTTTCCTGGCCTCCATATCTTGTCCTTTGAACTGGCATGTCGTGGGGGTGAACGGCCAGGCCTTTAATTGCGGTAACAATCGAAGAACGTCTGAGCTTGAAGGACAATCAATTTAAGTTCCTATCTCATTTGATGCTTACAAATCCTTCTGAGGCTCGAGGGTTCTAGAACAGGAAAAGAGGTGTGTGTTAAAGAGGGTCAGCCCAGTCTCAGTGCCCACGGACAGCGCCTAGGCTTTGAAGGCTCCGGCGAGACTGGATCTGCACGTCTCCGATGGAGATGTGTTCTTGAGTGGCCACGTTATAAGTGGGTGAAATGGTGCAGTCCTGAGCTCGCAGCCTTTTGGGTAGCCCAAGTGTGGACAGCGCCCCGCCAGGTTCCGGCTTTGGTGTCGAATCTGCGGTTGGGAACCAGTGCTGCGGCGCCGGGTGTGGAAAGTGCGGCCGCGTGCGCGCCGTGGCGTTTACGCGGCGATTTCATCATGCTGGGGTTGGGCTCGGCGCTCCGCTTCCGCCGCCCCCTCCCTGCGGACCGCCCCGGGCCGCCGGCTCATGCCCTCTCCGTGCCCAGTGCTGCTTAGAGCCGCCCGCGCCGCGCTGCTGCTGTCGCCGCCGCCTCGGCTCCCGGCCTGGCCCTCGCTCGCGCCCCGCTGGCCCCTCAGCGCGCCCGCCCGCGCCCGGACCTCCGTCCCCGCCGCCTCCCGGAGCAGCATGGACGGCACCGGGGCAGAGGAGGTGCTGGCTCCTCTCAGGCTCGCCGTGCGCCAGCAGGTACGGCGCCCCGCACCCGGCGACAGCCCACCTCACCCTCCCCGGCGTCGTCCTCCTCGCCGGTGCCCCGCTGCCTCCATCCTTCCTGCTCGACCCGAGTCCCCTGCTTCCCTGTTCGGTGACTCCGGCGTCAGGGCGGGACAGCGTCCCCTCCGGATCTGTCCTCCTTCCCCGGCCCGTGTTCCGGGTCTGGGATCTGTGTCCGCGTGTCCTCGCTGCTTAACCTTAACTCGGGTGTCCGGGACTCGGCCGCTGTCTTTGTGCCCCCTGGGTGTCCGGTTCTCAATTCCCTCTCTGTTCCCTAGTGAGCTGAACTCGCGGTTTTCTCGTCTGACGGTCAGACTCTTTCATCTTCAGGATGCTCTTTGCTCCTTTTCATCATCTTTCTTTCAGTGCTTTGTTAACTGTGCGATCGGCTGAGAACATAAAAAGTTGAAACGTGGTTTTGGGAAGGTGTCGAACTTTCTTTTCCAATGAACATGTGAAGTCCTCCGCTCCTGTCATCTCTTCTGGCTTCGGAAAAGGCCATCTGGAATGAGTGAGCTTTTAGATCGTAAACCAGGGAAACTATAAATGTGCCGAGTTATTCGGTGAAATCATCCTGATTAGGGAACATTTTGAAATTGGGTTTTGCGGAAGGGAGAGATTTCGTGTGGTTTTATATAGACCTTTCCCAACAGCTCAGTATGGAGCTGCCGATCGAGAGGAGCAGCAAGAGTGTTTCAGGTGATTCTCACATCCAGAGAGGTAGTGCCAGAAGCCTGCAGTAGGAGCCGGGCCATCCAGGACCGAGGAGCAGCGAACGCCAATCGGGTTTCTCCTGCACCGGCGCCTGATGCAATCGTTTGCCCTAGCTTTGAGGGTGGAACCCTCTTTCGGAAATAATTCATTGGCGCAGAGCTGCCGCAAACTCTGTAAATTCTGTTCCTTTGCAACCTCTGCTTCCCTCTAGTTAGAATTTGATTGATTTAATAGTATTTTATTTTAAAATTCACCCTGGGCTTGTTTTTTTCCCCCACTGTTGGCATCAGAACATTGTACTTATTCTCTCTCTCTCCCCACGTCCCCAAATTAAATTAGGGGTATTTCTTTGTCTTAACTGTCAGTTTTGTGGATGTCTTTCTAATTTGGAAAAAAACAACCCAAACCCCTCCCTCTGCCACGTTAGCTTGGAACTGCAGGGCAATTGTCCATCCGTGGTAGTAAGACTGGATCCGGTTAACTGCAGTGGATGCTGATTATGGAGCAGCTTTTCTGTGCTACCCCGGCCTTGTGTATTGATGTGTATATGTTATGTATTGTTTATGTTGGCTTGATTGTTAATTTTTTGTACTTTTAAAGATATTTTCCTCAAAACGTGAGTTAATTTATGGAAGGTAGTTTGATTCTCTTTCTAATTTTCCAAGTTAATTTATCAGTTAATTGCTTGGAGCTTTGAATCATATGGAGGCCAGTGTCAGGCAGAAGGGATTTAAAACTTATCTATCTGAACCCTTTTACTTGCATGTAGGGAAATGAGACAGTCCCCTCTGTCCATTTATATTTTTCTATTGTGAAGTTTGTACAGTTGAAGACCTCTCTGGAGGGATTTTTAAGAGGATTAACAACCATGCTAGCTAGTGGTGTACATTTCATGTAAATTCTTTATCTGAAAAGTGAATGAACTGAGCCTGTCATTTAAAATAGAAAACAACCAATGATAATATTCATGTCCCAAAAGTCAAGCCTTTGGGAAAGAAATTTTAGAATTTTGGGAAACTTTAATTAGTTAACTTTCAGCTTTGCAGCTTCACAGTACTTAAAGACTTTGCAGAGTGTAGATATTTACAGATGTGAGATATTGTATATTAAATGGCTTAATATTTGGAAAACTTTCATAGCTTACCAAACCAATTTTCCAGGTGGAAAATATGTTAAGAAATGAGGCATTAGTGTTGGCGAGAGATCCATTTAGAGTCTCAGATACATTCATGGGTTTATTGTAAGAGTATAAATAGTTTAGAGCTACAGTTTCGGAGCTAGAATTAACTTTTAACATTAAAACTATGACTTGTTGGAATTTTACTATAATATCACAGAATATCCTCAATTACCTCAAAAGGCTTAAAATTTTCCCTTTTCCATCTATGATTTTCTTGATGAAAACAACTATATTGCAAGAGAAGCCTCTAAGTGTCTTCCCAAGTTACAAATTACTTTGTAAAGTTGGAAAAAAATTTTTCACTATTTTTTACTTTGAAAAACTGTTAAAGTTTTATTTTTATACCTGTTAGCATATATTTAATTTTTATTCTGAATGAGTCTGTACATTTTAAAATTCTGTGTATATACATGTGTTGCTGAGAATTCAACCTAGAGCCTTTATATTCCAGCCCTTTTTACATTTTGGTTTTTTTTGGTTTTTTTTAGGTTTTTTTGAGACAGGGTCTCGCTTTGTCGTTCAGGCTGGCCCTGAGCTCAGCCTCCAACTCACATCACAGCAATCCTCCTGCCTCTGCCTCCCGAGTGCTGGGATTACAGGCGTGAGCCACCACACCCGGCACTGTGGTATGTGGTACTGGTTGCTGCTGGGCGTGAGTCTCCATGCCCAGTATGGTACGCGGTTACCGGGGAATCGAACCCGGGTCCTTACGCTTGCAAGACAGGCGCGGGAACCACTGAGCTAACTCCCCGGCCTCCACTTTTTTTTTTTTTTTTTTTTTTTTGGCGACAAGATCTTATTCAGTTGTTAAATTGAGCAGACTGATCTCAGGTTTCCAGGAGTTTCCATCCTCCTGCCTCATTTTCCCAGAGTGCTAGGATTATAAGTTTGTGCCATCACGCCAGGCTTTAAATGTCTGTTGTAATTTCCAAAACGTACACTGCTGTATTTTCATTGCATCCTGATAAATCCATTGCAGGTTGAAAGTAATTTGAAAGCGTGTTTGATACACTTAACCTCCCGAAGAATGTCCTTCCCTAGTAACACAATCCTCTGTCACTGCGGGGTGTATTTGTCTCCCCCCCCCCCCCAGGATCCTTTGGCTGCCCTGAACCATGAGAAGGGCTCTGTCCTAGGTGAAATAGAAGCTCAAAACTTGAAGAAGTTTCTGCCGAGTGTATCACCATCCTATAGTCAGGAACTTGTGAGTGGAATCATCATAAGCTCAGAACTGGCTACACCTACAGAAACAAAAGTAACCGTCAGTAGCACATAAAGCTTCAGGGGTCCTCAGCGATTTTTAAGAGTAAAACAGTGTCTTGAAACTACAAAGTTTTACAACTATTGTTTTAGGGGAACACGGGTATCTGATTTATATTTATGAAGACAGATTTGGCTTGCTATCCGGGCAAGCCCCTCAGAAGCTCCCCTTGCTTCCCCTCCTGATTCCTTTACAGCCTAGGTTTCTCTCTGCCTGTGCTTTCTCATTTTGTGATCACATTGTCCACCTTCAGCATTGTTGACCTGAATTGCTTTTCTTTCCCTTTGGCTTTGACTAAATGTTACATGAGAGTAAGTGGGGGGGATATGTATCGGAATATTTCTGGGTACAAGCAGGACCTGTGGCGGTGTGGCGCTGACTTTACCTGATCTGAATGTTCAGGCAGAACACCTCGGAGAGATTTGGTAAGGTGTTTCCACTTCAGTGTCTGGTCTGAAGACACAATCCAAAATGATTTAGGTGGATGGAGTTTGAGACTCTCATAATGTAATAATTGTAGAGAAACAGAACCAACAAGGGTAAAAAAACAGTGTGAGATGGCACTTAATAATTGTCAAGGTAGGGAAAGTTCTGCAGACTTGGTAGGTGGGCTTTGTTTACACCCCTGCCTTTTCCCCCAACCAGTTTGTGTGTGTGTGTGTGTGTGTGTGTGTGTGTGTGTGTGTGTGTGTGTGTGTGTGTTGATCAAATACTGGTGCCATCTGGCCTACTAATTCTGAGTGTAGGCTCTTAAGTTATATTTTCAGAGTTTCCATCCTGACATTGTGGTCATTAGCTGGTAACCTTAGGCAAATGATGTAACCTTTCAGTAGCCAGACTTCTCCGTCTACACAATAGAAATGGTGTTTCAAACAGTAAGATGGAGGTTCACGTTTGGTGCTGAAAGTGCTGCCCGCAGTTTTTGTTAAATTCTTGGTAAAAATGTTAGGTGTTAGTCTGAACTGATGGCTGCTGATTGGAATACTGTTTCCTCTTTTTCCTTTACAGTACTGGGAAATCCAAACCAGGGGCTTGTGCATACTAGGCAAAGGCTGTACCACTGAGTTATGTCATTTATTGCATGTAGCCCTTTATATTTTATTTTGAGACAGGGTTTTGCTAAGTTGCCCAGACTGGATTGAATTTAACTCTCTAGGTTCATCTTCTTGAATGGCTTGGTTTACAAAAGTACACCACGGCACATGGCTCCTGGAGTGGTGGTTCTTGTCAAAGTGTCGCTAGGATGGAGCTGGGATGGACAATCGTAAGATTGTCAATTTGCTAACATTTGGAACCTATTAAAGAAGCGATGTCTTCTGAATTTAGTAATATGGTAGAAAACCTTTTTCATTGATTTCTTAGGGGAGTCTTTAAATGATGATATAGTGTCTAAATCAGTAATATAGTAATAGATATGTGGATAACATAATGTGTTTCAACATTTCAATTTTTTTTTAAAATGCACTTGAGGGGGCAGAGCAAAACTTGAATCTTAGTGGCAGTCAGAAAATTTGGCACAAAGAGCTTTGGATTTTTTTTCTCTGCTTTTTCTAAACTAAGAATGTCCATTAATGTTCTATCTGATCTACAAAAAGCAAATGAAAGCCGGGCGTGGTGGCTCACGCCTGTAATCCCAGCACTCGGGAGGCAGAGGCAGGAGGATTGCTGTGATGTGAGTTTGAGGCTGAGCTCAGGGCCAGCCTGAACCACAAAGCGAGACCAAAAAACCTAAAAAAAAAAAAAAAAAAAAAAAAAAAAAAAAAAAAAAAAAAAAAAAAAAAAAAAAAAAAAAAAAAAAGCAAATGAAAATGTTACAAGGTTTCTTTCAGTAGTTATAAAACATTTGGAAATCTGAGATGAATTTCCAATCCTAACCAGAACCTTCTATCCATATGTATAAAGTCAAACATCGGACGAGGGCAAGGAAAGCGTTGTTTTTTTGGCCAGGTGACTGTGAAGGATCTAGGAGGAACACCCCTTGGGATGGCTTTCTCCCCTACTATTTATTCTTCTTTATATAGACTGTTAGCTCTTCTATGCATCTTTATGGCAAGAATTTATCCAGGAGTTTAGCATCTAGTTGATGTTTCTTAAGAGTAATACAGAGATCTTGATGGTATTTCCTAACTTTCCTTTAATACGTGCACAGAAATGCCGAGCTACAGTTGGGTGGTGAAGAGAAAGAGATGGACAATAATTAGAAACTGGGAATTCTCAAGTACTTTGGCTCCTTGTTTTGGTCACTTTCGAGTCTTGAAAGGATGGACCCTATATACATTTAATTGTTCCACTATTTCGTATACATACAGCTATTTTCTTTCTCTAATGGGACTTTAGAGAAAGTGATGTCCATGCTGGAGTCCTCATTCTCACACCACTCCTGTGACAGCTTGCCAGTGTTTGAGTGTATGTGCCTAATTCTGAAAACCAGCAGTGACTCGGCCCTGAACTCTGGATTTTCCTACCTGTTTTGCTTATGGTCTTGCTTGGCATTGCCTTCTGAGAGCTCTGGGAAAAACTGGATGAAGTTTGAGGTAGTGTCCAGGAGGCACACGTGGAGTAGGGGATGACGACATTCTGGAGAGGACTTCTTTCTGACGGTCAGAAAGAGATCTTGTTACTGTTCAGAACAAAGGCTCTTTGGGGCAGGCCTCTTGTCCCCAGTCAACAGCTCTGTTAAGGAACACCTATGAGAGAGGAGATAGCATTCTGACTGTAGAGAACGGGAAGGAACCACAAAGCCAGTAGATATTACTGAATATTGAGGGCCTGGTACTGTGCTGGATTTAGGTTGTGATATCAGTCAACAAGCATTTGAGTGTCAGACTGACTTGCCAGAACTTGTATCCTAAGATGCATGTAAGTTAAATAAGCCAGTGAGATTTCAGGTATTGGAAGAAAGAAGGTAAAATGAAGTTAGAAGGTGACTGGTGGTGTTGCTTTAGCTAGAGAGGTCAGGATAATAGAATAAAAGATGGCAGTGTAGTAACAGGAGTGAGAAGTAAGTTTGAATGCATTTATAGTAAAGTAATACGTATTTCATTGTGTGATTTCTGCGTATGACTCCGCTGGGAGTTGTGACAAACTAAGCAGAAGCTTATAGCGATACACAAATTTACTGTGATGCAGTTGCTGTCAGTAGGTGCTGATAAAAGTGTGTGGTGTTGGTTGCTTGGATACCAGCAGCGTTGCCACTGGTCCTCTGTTTTCTTTGTTCAAATAATGAAAAGCTTTATCCTGTGAAGAATAAATACTTCTTTGTAAAATTCCTAACAAACTATATTTAGTTTTCTTTTAAGTTATTTGCATATATGCATTCCTAAAAAATTCAGTGTGATATAGCTGTAGGAAAATATGTAGGATTTATATGTAAGTTTTAGATTCAGAAAAATATAACCCCCCCCTTTTAACCTCTTGACTGAGATATTATGTGGAATAGGGAAACTACCTTTGAATGAAGGGAGCTTGGAAGATGACAACAGCAGGGGGTAGAGGTGGTGAGAGGCCCTTCAAAGAAAGGAATTGAGGTCTTAGCGGGAGGGAAGGTGAATACACAGGAAACAAGGAGAGCATCTCTCTGTCTCCAGCCCTTGAGGACCGAGGGAGAGATCAGCCTGAGGAGAAAAATGCACCAGAGGAGCTATTGTCCTGCTAAGCAGTTGGCAGCAAGTCCTAAGTGAGTGGTAGAATGTCACCCATTGCAGGGAGGCCCTTTGAGATCAGAGGATAATCACTGGAGGCACTGAGTGGGATCCTTTGTGTGTATGAAAATAAGGCTCACAAAATAAGAGCAGAGTAACATGAATTAAGGTAATTTAGAGCCAGATCTCATGTTAACATAGATACTTTTGGATTGCACACAAACTAGGACTGTCCAAACAACCTAATCTTGGTGAGGATTTTGTTGTGTATATTTAGATTTTTTGTGTGCGTGCTTCCCACATCTGGGAATTCACATTTGAACAACTATAGGAAATCTTATAGTCATTATCTTTTCAAATTTGCCTCATCTTTTTAAAAAATTATTTTTCATTCTGGTTGGATGAAGCTTAGACTCTTCTGTCTCTTTATCTCATAATTTTTATTCTTTCTGTGCACTGCTTGGTAATTTCTGTAAGTATTTTCCTTGATCACTAGTTCTCTTCAGTTGTGTCTGATCTGCTCTGTAACTGTCGGATAAGTTTTTATTTTATTATAGTGATTCATTTCCATATAATCTGTGGTCCCCTGTCTCTGCCCGCCCCCGCTCCCGAAATGCAGCATTTGAGCGGTTACATGTTAACTTGTCTGTCTGTGTATCTGGATAATAAGTGCTCAGGGCAGAGACTTGAAGTTACTCACAGTGACCTTTCACAGAATAAACATCCGAATTGGATTATTCTCACATAGATATTTTTTAGAGGCACCCTTAAAAGCACATTCCTCAGGTAGGTGGGGTGACATACTTCTTCGAGAGTCTCTTGGGCCCAGGTGTTCAAGAGCAGCTATCAGGATAGTTAAGATCCTACCTCCCCCCTCCCCCCATTGCTAATATTTCTTGACTTCTGAAACCAGTGCTGAATGTGAATTCTCATTTTTGGTTAGGGTGATCTTGTTCGAAAGCTGAAAGAAGATAAAGCACCTCAAGTAGATGTAGACAGAGCAGTAGCTGAGCTCAAAGCCCGGAAGAGAGTTCTGGAAGCAAAGGTGAGCACTGGGATGCTGAAATGGGATGCTTAGGGAGCGACAGAATTGTTCATCTCCACTTAAAATCTCTTTGAATCAAAGAGTCTAGAAAAGTTTCTGAAAAATTGTTACTTTTTTTATCTGTTTTGTTAAGAATGCCTTTTCTAGGAAAAAAACGAATATCGTATAGGTGCAATTCCATATAATCAATGCTATCATTATGCATATTTAAAATGCACCAATAAATTAATTTTAAAAAGAATCAAGACATATCAGGTGCAGGTGCAAATTCCATATGGTGAATTTTATCATTATTTATGTCTAAAATGTACACCAATTCTTTCCTCTTTCTTTACCTGGCAGCCTCCTTTGTCCTAACAATACTCCTGCCTCCTCTGACCCTGCTCCTCACAAATCCTAGACTTAATAATTTATGACTTGTTCTATGCCTGGAAGTAATGGTTTTGTTGTTCTTATTTGTCTGCTAACTCACCAAATTTAAATAGCTGAATCCACCATTTTTCTATAGTGATCCACTAAAAATGCAGACACTGCTTATATTGCTTATCACCATCTGCATCTAAATAAGCTTAGTCTTAAATTTTGGAATTATCTATTTTCCTACACATGTAAGTATTATTGCTTCTCAAAGGATGGAAAACTATAGCCTTAATTTGTAACTTTTTTCTGTTTCTCACAATCTTGACTGATACATTTTATATTGAATTTTGTCAAATAAACTAAATTCTGATGTGTAAATTCAGATTCTTGCTTGCTTCTCCAGTTATACAATCTTTTATTTACTTTTCTACAGGAGCTGGCCTTACAGCCCAAGGATGACATTGTAGACAGATCAAAAATGGAAGACACCTTGAAGAGGAGGTTTTTCTATGATCAAGCTTTTGCTATTTATGGAGGTAGGGGACTAGGGAAAGGACAACTGTGTTGTTAGTGGCTTTAGAACGAGAGCATGGCTTGCCATTTGGAGTCTAGTTGTATCAGGGCACATAGGGCCCTGGGGGTAAGAGGTTTTGCTTTTGTTTATTTATAGTGGCCATTTGGTGTGATGCCTCATATTTCTGTCTACCCTCTTGATTCTTGAAGATTTGCTTTTCTTCCCCATTAGGATATAGAGAACTAGAAGGGGTCTTGGTATTAAGAATGTGATGTGCTCATCTGTTTGTACAGTTATGCACTCTTCTGAAATGTATTGGGAACTCAGGAGTTGTAGAGGAGTGTTTGGTGCTGGCTGGTTCTGTTGTGTCCTGTGCACGAGATGGTGGTAAAACTGAGTCCTTGATTATTCTTTACGGGCATCTACGAGGAGAAAATATTCTCCATAGGTGTGGATAAATGATCTTTCTGAATGCTACAAGTGAATATAATTCATTAATTAAAATGTAGAATTTTACATTTTGTACTCAAAAAATCATTTCAACAAAATTAGACTTTTAGTATTTTGCCATGGACATTTGGTTTTGGTTTCACTAAGCAAATCTAAATGTTGGTGCCTTGATGTTTCAGTAGTGGCTCAAAGAATAAGGTAGAGAAACGGGGCTTGAAATTTTACATTGTCATCAGTTTCTGTGACAAATTATTTTCTTTTTTCTGTAGCAGAAAGTTGCTTTATTGTTTCCTGGGTGAAAGTACATGGGAGAACATTTAGTGGTTTTAATTTGAGGCTAATCCTACATACAGAAATAGTAAATGGAGTATGAAACTTTTTAAAAAGTTTGCTTTTGTCATCTAGAAGTTGAGGGATTTGAACTGTGGCCTGTAAAGACCTTTTAAGAGAGCCCTAAATTCTCAGAGGGACCAGTTTCTTCTATCTTCTTGCCATCACTTATTAGAGTGACAAGCAAGTACACCTTTTCCTCTTGTATTTTACAGGTGTCAGTGGCCTGTATGACTTTGGGCCAGTTGGATGTGCTTTGAAAAACAACATTATTCAGACCTGGAGGCAGCACTTTATTCAAGAGGAGCAGATCCTGGAGATTGACTGCACCATGCTTACCCCTGAGCCTGTTTTGAAGTAAGATCCAACTTTGAGGTGGAAGTTCTTTATTATACATTTTAAGTAACTTTCTGGTGATGACTACTTGTGTTTAGAAAATCTTGAAAATACAGGAAAACAAAGAAAATGTATGCCAATCACTCATAGGTAGCTTTTTAAAGTTGTTTATGCTTCCACATTTTTCCTTATGTGTTCCTGTGTATTTGAATGGTTGCCACCCTGCTTTTTTTCCCACGTAATGTAAGTGGAACATTTACTCAGGCAATTAAATATTCATCTAAAGCATTTTTAATGACAGCATAGTGTTCTTTTTTATAAATGTGCTGTAATTTAGTTAGAACTATATTGTAAACATCCAAAGTACTTTGAATTTTGACTGCACTGAGCATCCTGATTTGTGGTTGTGGATTTTTGAGTATATCCTTTATTATCTCCTCAGTATTAGTTCTCAGCAGTTCTGAGCAAAAGTGTATATGAATTTTCAATACTTTATTCATTATAGGTAGAAAAGTCTACCGAAGGCTCAGTGGCTATACTGAGCTATCATGAATTCTTGGCTAGTCAAATGCCTGATGATTTTGTCTTTTATTGGGTCATGTATAGTAATAGCATGTCATGAACTAATTGATCCTAAAATGTAGTACAGATTTTATGACAGTTTGTGAAACAGTAGAGGGTAGTTAACATCTTTCTTCCCATGGCAGCTTGGGAGAGGATGAGAATAGACTTGAGGAAGAATATTCTCTGGCACATATTACTGTTTTGTCACAGATACATCATTTTTCTAGATAAAGGAACATCCATCTTTGAAATACACAGATATAAAATATGGGCAAATGTTGTGGGGTTGCCTTATAAAATAACAGAGTGGTGTGTTAGTTCACTAACTTGATTTGTTCTGTGATTTTGGAAGAGATGGCTGTGTTTATGGCTGCAGTTGTGTTAGTGACCTGATGCGCAGTTTGAAAATAGAAACAAAATTTTGTCAAACACTTCCATTTGTAAACCAAATTGTTCGTAAACAGAAGCATTCATGGACTGAGGTACCACTATGACTGTATTGATTTGTGTGAGAATGACAAATTGCCGTGACCTTTGTTAACTTAGGACGTCTGGCCATGTGGACAAATTTGCTGACTTCATGGTGAAAGATGTGAAAAATGGAGAGTGTTTTCGTGCTGACCATCTACTAAAAGGTATGATTGTTCATCTCTTTCAAGTAGGATTGATTTAAAATAAACATTTTTCCCTCCAGATTTTTCCTTTTTTTTTTTTTTGATGAAGGTGTAATAAACAGTAAAGTGTGCAGTATATGGATCAGACCCCTTATTTTAAAAAGTTATAAGCAGATATTTTAGTTAAATACAGAAAATTTTTCTAGCTAGCAAATAAGTCAAAACCCATGTCTGATTGTATATGGAATAAAATCAGTTGTAGAATTTATACAGCTGAAGAGCATAAGCCTTTACATTTATTTTTTAATTGCCCAACATTGAAACTCAGAAGTCTTTTTTCCCACTGGGAGGCAATGACACGTTGACACTTTCTTGTAGCTCATTTACAGAAATTGATGTCTGATAAGAAGTGCTCTGCTGAGAAGAAATCAGAGATGGAAAGTGTCCTGGCCCAGGTGAGCCCTCCAGAGATGCTGTCAGAGTGACGTGGATAGGACTGTCTTTTGCATTTAACCGTCTTTTGCATGAAACCATGTTGTCTTGACCTTGATCACCATTGGGCAGGAGAGTTTACCTCTGTCTCTCAGACCACTGAATCTCTTTTCTGTTGGTCTTTGGAAGTTATTAAAATGCAGCTTTTTATTTCAGGCCAAACTGCCCATCAGTGGGAAGCATTTAGTTATCCGTCCTTAGAAATTACTTTTCTGGATTTTACACCTAAAGCCAGAGAAGTCACTGCCAACTGCCAATGAATAGTGTTCTGTGTTTTGATGTGGCACTTCGGGGGTCGATGGTTTTGGGAACTTGGGCATTGGCCTGTATTGAGTTGAACTGTATCTGACTTTGTACTGTTATTCTTAAAATGTGCTTTCCTACCCTTTTTCTGTAGACTTAAAATTTTATAAATTGTATTTAATTTGGCAAAATAAAAATCAAAATAGCTCATAAAGATAATTTATTCTGACATTTTTCCAAATGTAAGAATCCCTTCTGTATCAATAGTCCTTAATCCTTTTTGGGGAGTGGGGCTGGTCACAAACTGAGAATTTGGAGAGGGGCTATGGATGTAGTAGCTCAGTGGTAGAGAAATTGCCTGATGTGTGCAAGGCCTTGGCTTCCGTCTCTAGCACTGAAAAAAAAATCTATATAGATATATATCTGCTTTTTCACCCATCTGTCAGATGTTCTATTTACATAAAGCATTTTTCTTTAATAAAATGTCTAGTCGAGAAGCCCACCAAAGCTTACCTCTTAAATTTTAGTGGTTTTCTTTACCTTGGTATCTGAAGCAGAATATAGGGCTTCTACCATTCCCCGCCCCACTTTGAAAATTATTATGTATTTTTCCACTGTTCCTCTGATTATTTTTGAACATTCTAATGTTTCTCTGTGATATCTAGGTCTCCAACATTATCTGAAATATTCTTTTCTTCATTTAAATTGGAATCTTTCTTAATCTGGCTGTTGAATCATCTGCCAATTTATTTTGGTCCTTGTGAAGTACATTTAATCTCTTACTTGAAGCTCATTTTTTAGAAAATCATTCCTTGTGTTTTGATGCTTTTATAGCTTCATGTTCATTTTATTTTCTTTTTCCAAAGTCTTGAGCTGTATTAGAAATACATTTTAGGGCCGGGGATTTAGTTCAATGGTTCCAGCGCCTGTTTTGCAAGCGCAAGGACCTGGGTTTGATCCCTGCTAACCACATACCTATACTGGGTGTGGAGACTCACACCCAGCAGCAACCAGCACCACATACCACAGTGCTGGGTGTGGTGGCTCACGCCTGTAATCCCAGCACTTGGGAGGCAGAGGCAGGAGGATTGCTGTGGTGAGTTTGAGGCTGAGCTCAGGGCCAGCCTGAACTACAAAGCGAGACCCTGTCTCAAAAAAACCTTAAAAAAAAAAAATACATTTTAAAGAGGCCTGTAATTTCTCACAAATTCTTCTATTTCTTATTCAAAATTTCAGGTTTACTAAAGTTTTGAGTGTATGTGTCTTCAATTGTCTTTGATCATAAATGGTTTCATTCATCTCCAAGTAAATTGTTAAAATTCAGATCTACTTGATTTGATGAGTCAAAATTTATAGTTTCAACACTGGCTTTCTGCTTTGGCTCTAGGAAAGCAATCATACACACACACATACGCACATGCACACACATGCATACACGCATACATGTGCATGCAGCTGTAGCGTAATCCTCAGTGATAAGTAGGGGCCATGGGAACTGATGTAGTGTTTGGGAATGGCTGCAGGAGACTCAGCCACAAGCCTGTCTCTTGTCTGAGCACATGAGGAGGCCTGCTGCCCCTTGTCATGTGGTCACTCCTTTTTGCTGACGCTGGCTCACCTTCTGTGTTAGGAGTAATTTTGCTTGTGTTATGTGGATTGAATAGCTTAGAATTAATTCTTTTGTTTCTTTTCTCTGTCCATTTTTGCCAGCCTGTCTGAATGTACTAGTTTGTAAGCTCAGTTTTAAACTTTCTAAAATGAGGATCTTAAAATACAAAAGTAGAAAATGTAATAAGTAATAGTGATTCTACTTCAGTATTATCAAATATTTTCTAAGTTTTTGAATCTTTCTTGGTTTCTCAATGATTTTTGCATGTTTTAGATATTACACATGTAAATATTTCCTTATATATGTGTATATAGATATATGTATTTATATGTATCTATTTAAAAGATAAAAAATTTTTTAAAGTGAAGCATAATTGCATATAACTTGGGAAGTGTTAATAATTTTCACATTGTCATATTTAATCACTGTTCATTTTCTTCTGGCCTATTACATTATGATAGTGATCTTAAGCATCTTCACTTGTTTCTGTAGTAGATTGAGAGGGTTTACCAAGTATTTGTGACAGGAAATAAGTGGTTTTATGTACCTTCACGTGTGATGATGAACATTGATTAGGGGTCTGAAATGATTTTGTCATTGTTTTATTGCTTTGGAAAGCAGAAAATGGGAAACTTTCCCTTCTCTACTGTTGGATTTGTCTGAGGCACCATTTGTGGAGAAAAGTGAGAATATGTGCCAGGTCTCCTCTGCCCAGATCTTGCTTTAGCTGATTTGTTGATTTCCTAGCATCTTTCTGAAATGCATACCAGAGGTAGAGAGGTAGCTCAGTGGTGTCAAGCTGGCAAATGCAAGGTCCTGAGTTCAATCCCGATATGCAAAACAAAAAAGAAAAGAATATTAAGATCCTGCCTGACTTACCCTCTTTTCTTCCTGTCTTTGTTAATAAATTTATTGATCATTTTCAGTCAGCTAATGTTCTTACCTTATTGATGGTTAAATTGTCCAAGAGTTGCCTGCTGAATCCTCCTGATGGAGTGCTTATTGTCTGTGACAACTTCCTTGCTTCTTGTCATGACAAAATAATTATAGGCTTAGCTTGTGCATTTCCTGTTTCAGACATGGAGTCAGCCATTCCTCCAAAGAACTCTGGTCTTTATCAGTGGACCTTGGTTCTAGAACTTTTCAGTGGACTGAGCTAGGAAATTGATATTTTTTACAGGTATAATTGTCATGAATTAATATCGCTATTTTACTTAAAATTTATGGTATTTTTACTTGATTAATTTTAATTTTTGTCCTTAACTCACACAAAAAATTCCAGTTTTCTGCAATACCAGCATAGTAATTGTATGAGAATAACAATCCTAATACCACCATCAACAATATGAATATTGAAAATAACTAGAGCATTTCTTTTTGCTCTTTATTTTCCAAAGGGATATGCCAGCAGTGTACAGTCATACAGTGATTTATTTGAAATCACTTGAAGTCTTTTCTGTAGTTAGGTCATCAGCTAAATATGTGCATGTGTTTTGTTTTACTTTCAGTTTTTAGAGTTTCATTTTTAAAATTTGCTTTATAGTTAGGTCCAATTTTCATACTTCCAGAATTAAATCTAAAAAGCAAAGCACATTTAAATAGAACTAGTGTTTGTTCCTGTTCCCTCTGATCCCATAAGTAAAATATCTATGTCTATATCTATAAATCTATAGATACATAGATATAGACATAGATATTATATAGATATATCCAAATATCTATAGCTATATAGATATTATATATTATATATCCATATATCTATATCTATATAAATATATAGATATATGGATATATAACTGGTATATATCTATATATTTATATAGATATAGATATATGGATATATAATATATAATATCTATATAGCTATATAAATATATAGATATATGGATATATAACTGACTGTTTTTTAGGTACATGATAGAATTCCATACAATTCTCTCTACCATGATATTTTGTTACATAACAGAATCTGACAGCAGGTTCTCCATAGTGGCCTGTAGAGCCCTTCTTTGTTCTACTTTGTAGCTACATAGTTCTTTGTTGTGTGTCTGTAGTTTATATCACCAGTTCTTCCTTGATGGACATTTGTGTTGTTTCTCATCTTCACCTTTTGCAGATAGTGCTTCATTGAATAACCTTGTGTTTATGTCTTTCATGTTTGTGCACTGTTATCTTTGGAATAGACTGCTGGATGAGTTTCTTGGGTCAAGAAATGCAAGTGAAACTTGTTAGATATTACCAAATTCCCCTGCATAGGGTTTTTGATTCCTCTCTGTATCCTCAGAATCTGATTTTGGTTTTCATTTCTTATATTGAAAAGCACTGTCTTTCTCAGATTACCTGGAAAACAGATGTTCCTCAGACTTGGACTTTCTTCTTAAGCAGGGAGACCTGTTTATATGTATGGTACTCGTATCTTAAAGATCATCAGAACAGATTCCTTATTCATTTTTTCGGTACTAGAAATCAATCTCAGGCCCTTATACTTGCCAAGCAGGCACTTGGCTGCTGAGCTACTCTACCTATTTTTTCCATTACTGGGGTTGCTACTCAGGACCTTGCACTGATTCCTTAATCTTCGTAGTGTCCTTTCTTAGTGGAGTAAATAATGTGCTCTCCATTTAAAAAATAAGTTAACAGACTCACAAAGATTAAGTCAGAACTTAACCTTGAGTCACAGGACCAAGAAATGTTAGTACAGGGGGTATCCCTAGGTCTTTCCCAGAGCTTTGTTTTTGTATGATGATGAGCTAATTTATTAAAATATTTTGTTTCTATCAGGAAACCTTTAAAAAAGTTTTAAGTATTCTTTACTATTAAATGGTTGTCACAGTCATTTGAAAAATCACACCCTGGGGCTCATACATCATTTTACGGGATTTGTCATCAATCATCACTGTCTAGCATATACAAGATACTAGAAAATGCAGAGATCATAGGATACAGTTTCTATCTTTAAGGAAGTTGCACATGTAGTTACTAGATGAGGAAATGTACCCTTTAGATTTGTTCAGGTTGGTAATACTCAACTTCCGAAAGTTGCTTACATGCATGGTTTCAGATTCTTGGTAATCTGCAACTAATTGAACAGAGAGATATCTCCCTTTATTTTTCACTGTGAAATGGCAGATGTGTGAGCATTGTTAGGTCAGTCCCAGAAAGGTCTTGTATTCCTCTCTTGGTAAGTCCGAAGTATGTAAACTAGTTTGGTTTTAAACATGTAGATACCCTGCACATTAAATTAAGGCTGATGTTGAATTTTGTGTAAGTTCCAGCAATGAATGAATGGAAGTACATGTAATATTTTATCTCATGTCTTTTTTCTTTATCTGTTTTTATACTGATTATTTTCTTGACCTGTTCTTTAGCTTGATAACTATGGACAACAAGAACTTGGGGATCTTTTTGTGAACTATAATGTAAAATCTCCAAGTACTGGAAATGATCTGTCACCTCCAGTACCTTTTAACTTAATGTTCAAGACCTTCATCGGGCCTGGAGGAAACATGCCTGGGTATGTGTCCCGTACTGTTCTTCTACTTTCATAACAGTTATTAAAATCGCTTGCAACACTATTGCTATGAAAAAAGAGTTTTGAAAAGTGATGTACTGCAAGTGCAGATGGATATGATAAGAGAGAAGTAATGACAGACATAGTCTAATTTTTATTCTTATTTCTTATAAATATAATCTTTCTTTAGTGTAAATAATATTTTTGGTAAAATAAGATAAATGTCTGTGATCATTATATATCTCCCAGTTATAACTGCATAGAGCGGGAGGAATAGTGAAAGTGTGATTTTTGAATGTCATTGAACTTATTGTTGAAGTATACCTTAGAAACCGTTTAGTCTAGACTGTTCAGTAGAACTGTCTACAGTGATGAAAGTGTTCTGTAATCTGGCTGTCTGCCAGGCAGGATGGCTCACACCTGTAATCCCAGCACTGGGGAGACTGAAGCAGAAGGACTGCAGTGCAAGGCCAGCCTGAGCTATACAGCAAAAGTTTGTTTCAAAAAAACCCCATAAAAACCAAATAAATAAAACCTGTGTATGGTGACTACTAGCAATATGTAACAACGTAGTTCTTGAAGTAGCGGTAGTGCTTCTGAAGAATTCTGTGTTTTTAAATTTACTTCATTTTAATTAATTTAGATTTAAATAGACATGTGACTAGTAGACTATGATATTGGAAAGCATAGGTTTATTCTGTTAATTTGAAAAATGCAATTTTCAAGACAAAAGCTCACCTAGGCAGTTTACAGTAAGACAGGAATTAAAAGCTATACTTCCAGATTCCCCCTTTTTTTTTTTGAGACAGGGTCTCACTTTGTAGTTCAGGCTGGCCCTGAGCACAGCTTCAAACTCACATCACAGCAATCCTCCTGCCTCTGCCTCCTGAGTGCTGGGATTACAGGCGTGAGCCACCACGCACGGCACTGTGGTATGTGGTACTGTTTGCTGCTGGGGTGAGTCTCCACGCCCAGTACTGTTATGTGGTTTCCAGGGATCGAACCTGGGTCCTTGCTTGTAAGACAGGCGCTGGAACAACTGAGCTATATCCCCGGCCCCAGATTCCCTATTTAATGCTGAAAGATAGTCAGCGTTCCACTTTGCAGGATCAGATTTTTTTATAGTCTTCTTTTAGGGTAAGAGTTTTTGCTAGAGGAAGCTAGCTAGATCAATGTTTCCTGGAGTATAAACTAAAGATTAATTAAAAACTAAATATGAAAAAGTGTATCCTATTATCTAATAAGACACCAGGTTGAGTTGGGATGTTTATGCAGAGAGGCCGTCAGTGAGCCTTTCGTTTTGATGGTATATATGGAGAACCATAAGATGGGACATAACTTCTGACCCACACATTTCACTCCTGGGAATTTATCTAAGGGCACAGTTCAAAAGGAAAGGAAACTATACTTATTAAAAGGATGTGAATTAAAAATAGAAATAACCTACTTCTCTGTTCATTTGAAAGTAGCTAAACAAATTATAAAAAGGTAGATCACTTTAGTGTAATTCTCTGCCACTGTTAAATATGAGACAATTTAACAATTATGTAGAACATGAAAAAGTGTAAAGTGAGCCATAATTTATTCGTGCTACTTATAAATATGCATACAAAGTATAGCTTATATAAAATACTTATATTTTCATGAAATCTAGAAAGGACCACAAAAAATGGAAGAGTTGGTCTGTGAGAGAGTGAAGATGGGAAAACTTTAGGAATTTCTGTCTCCCTGAGTTTTAAAGTTATTTTAGTAAAATACTTTGAAGTGGGACGTTGGGAACACTTTCTTAGGGGATATTTTGCATAGAATATTTTCTGTGAAATTGAGTAGACAGTGGATATAACAATGTATTGTTACTTGGCTATATCTTTAAAATATAGAGAAATACAGACGCTTCTAGCTACAGATAAAAAATACTACAAAGAATAAAATAATAGGCAGGACATTGACAGTTAACTGTTGGTGGGATGATTATGAGCTCTAATGTTGATGAAGTCAGCCTCGACTGACTTCATCATGACCCCTCTGCTGTGTTTTAATATGTGGGGATCAGTCATGGATCTTGCATTCAGAAGGAAATAAAATTGTCATCTGCCTTTATGTAGATGATTTCTCAGGAGGACAGCAGAGGTTTGGGGAGCATTCTGAAAAATGGCTGTTTTACCACTGGAGTAGCTAATCTGCTTTCCAGTACTTGTTATGAGAATATCAACTACTGAATAAAATACTATTTCTAAGACTTCATTGTAGGCCTATGTTGTGCGAATGGTATATTTGAGACTTATAATTTACATCTAAAATTTTCATTTATTAGCAAACAGAATTTTTTTCTTTATAACAGACTTATTTACTCTACTTTATAGGTATTTGAGACCAGAAACTGCACAGGGAATTTTCCTGAATTTCAAACGACTTTTGGAATTCAACCAAGGAAAGTTGCCTTTTGCTGCTGCCCAGATTGGAAATTCTTTTAGAAATGAGATCTCCCCTCGGTCTGGACTGATCCGAGTCAGGTATTGCCCTTGTCAGTGAATTAGAAGTAAAAGTTTGCTATTTTGAAACAATTTTCTTTAACTCTGGCCATAGATTCTTTTAAATCTCTATGTTCTTGCTGCTTTACATTTATGATCTGCACCTGTCACCTCAGAAGTCACTAGCAGTTTTGAGTGGCGAAAGTGAACTTGAAGGGCAAGGAAGAAGGAGTGGGAAATACATTAAGTTGCTTGCTTGCTCCAAAATTATCTTTTTGTCTTGTGCATCATGTTTCGAGAATGTTAAGATTCTGATTGTCTGCACTCAGGCTTTGTGGTCATGGTATTGTGTGTAAGTGTACAAGGGGCCAAGGTGTTCAGCAGGCGGCATTGCTGGGAAGTGTGTCAGTAAACAGGAAACAACCCTCTGATATTTGAGGACCCTGATGACAGAAGGACCAGCTAGCAAGCTTTCCCCATCTATTGTAATTCAGACATTTGCCTCAACCTAATGATAATATGCTTTGTCTGCTGTGCCCAGGGGTGTGTGGGAAGGTATGCTGGCATTCATTAGTTGTATTTTTGTTTAGAGACTAACTGTGACTTAATTGTTCGTGACTTAAGCTTTTTGTTATTTCTATACATTTACTTTCTGATCTCATCGTAGAGTTATACATTCTATCTAAAAATAGGTTGTCTGGTCACAGTTAACTTCCTTAGGCTCCTACGTGTTCTCTCAGCCAGTGTCCTCCCCATATCTTTTTTTGTTTTACTTGCTATAATTACAGACTTCAGTCATGGTGTGTCCTAGCCACTGGCTCCCAATCAAAGCACGATAGTGCCTGCCTGGTCTCATGGTGCCCTATGAGGAGCGGGCCCCTCCCCTTATGACCACACGGTGCCCTTGGGCTTGTGGTCTCTTAAGGCTTGTGGTTTAGGAAGAAGACTCCATGGAGGAAGGACGTGTACAGACAGCCTAGAGGAAGGATGAGAAGGGTCTGTCTTGGACTTGCTTGTAGAAACAAGAGACGATTAGAAACCTTAACTAGGTATTATAACAATAAAAACACTTGTATCTCCAGCTAGTCAGAAGGCTGAAAGGTCAGAGGATAGTAAGTTTGATGCCAGACTGGGTAACTTAGCAAAACCTTTCTTAGGTTAGGATAGGATAATATAGGATAGGATAGCATTGGATAGGATAGGATATGCTAGGTTTGGATAGAAGAGTAGAGGACAGGATTGGGCAGGACAGGACAAAGCTAGGAATATATCTCTGTAGCAGAGAGCTTGCCTAGTAAGGGTGAGGCTTTGGGTTCAATCTCCAGCACAGGAAAAGAAAGAGAAAAAAGAATGGGTCAGATATGCATTTTATTTCTCAGGGTCTGGGGGTTTGGTTTTTTGTTTCCTGTTTTTTTGTCTTGTGGTTTCTCTTATGTCAGAAGTGTCTGGCGAGCTGGATAAGACTGCCCTTGTCTAACGTCAGTGCTCGGGAGAGGACTGCATTTATGCAGTATCTGGGAAGATTATGAAAGAATTAAGAAGTAAAGCCTAGTCTTCTGCCCATGAATTAAGAAAATTAACTCAGAACTGGAGTGATCCTGAGGTCAGTGATCCCAGATGTTGGTCACGCTCACTTCAGTGTCCTGTGCAGATCTGGCTAGTTTTCTATGGACCTGTGCAAGTTTCTGATTGGGATCTCATTCACTGCTACCTGAGCTGCACTGCTGGAGGACTAGGCTTAGTTTGTTAGCAGTACAGCTTCTTGGTGAGCATCATGAGGGAGTAGTCTTTGCAAAGTTGTGGTTCCTTTAGTTTAAATTAGTATTATTAGGTTGCTCATGAAGCTTATAAAATTTTTATGGCATGAAATCTAAAACAGTTGAACTCCTGGAGGCAGAGAGTAGAATGGCTACTGGATACTAAAGGTAGGGGGTTGAGGAGGTGATAATCAGAAGGTACAAAGCCTTGGGTAGCTAAGAGGAATAAGTGATTGTTTTTAGATGTATTGTATAACAAAGTGAATCTAGCTAATTGCATACTGCACATTTCAATGTTGCTAAGAGACTATCAACATATCAAATGTTCTCATCATAAATTATTCAATATTTGTAATAGTGGATTAGTTTATTAGGTTAATTCAGTCATTCCATATTATATTAAAAATCCTAATGTACTTTTTACCCCACAAATACATTTTTAAAAAAAAAAAAAAACTTTGAATCAATCCTATGTGTAGTTTAGTTCTCCACAGTTCCAGATAAAGGCTCTAAATTCAAAGACAGGAGGCGGAGTGGATCAAACCAGTGTTAGTGCCGATTCTCGCCTCTTGTTTGTAAATGATTACCACTGGCAAGTTAATTAATGTACCCATTGCCTCACATGAATACCTGTCCGGTTTGATTTTATTGGATGGTGAAAATGTCACCAAACTAAGTCTAGCAAAGTCCCCAAAGCAGAGCTGGGGAACTTTGACTTGTCCCACCCAGGGGATAGGTTATAGCTCCACTGACTACAGTCACAGGAAAATAACCTTCCAGATGCTGTCAGTGGAGTCACAAAAGGATTTATTAGGTAGAATTGTAAAAGTACACACTCAAAGAAAGAGAGTATAGGCTGCAAAAGCAGGGAGGTCTTGAACTTCTGCATTAATAGGGCTCACGTGACCAGAGATAGGTTAGAAAGATGAATATTCTTGTGTTTGTGGGGTTTACCCATTTGGTGGGTTCTGTTAAAATGCAAACCATTTACAGGTGCATATGTTTGAAGCTGACATGTGCTGCTGTCTTGATAGCACACTTCCCGAGAGAAAGGGTTGGTAGGAGAGACCTAAACCTTCATGTGAAAAGCATAGGCCCAGTGCCCAGTTTATAGGCTGTTGTCATTGAGGCTGTCAGGAATTTTTCCTGGGAAAAAAAAAAAAAAAAAGAAAAAAAAAAAAAGAAACCTTTACCTTCTGTCCTGAATTTGCAGTGTTTTTTTTAAGAGGTGCAATTTTAGTATTATGGGTTTCTTTATTTTCTTTCTGCCTTTCTTTTATCCTACATAAAGAATACTTTATATCTTCTCAGCAAACTTCAAAGGAGTATTTCAAGCATACTATTATTAGCGGCAGTTACTGAGATTCCCCACAGAACAGAAAGAAAAACTCCAGCAGCACCTTTCTTGGGCTTTTCTGTAGGTTTCTTAATTTGTTCTACCTTGTAGATGTTGATTCCCAGTAGCCTAGTTATAAGCGGAATGAGGACAAATACTATGTGTCTCTCATTTTTGTGTGTGTGTAGGTGTTTAATAGTATTGAAAGAGGGGGCTGGGGATTTAGCTCAGTGATTCCAGCGTCTGCCTTGCAAGCGCAAGGTCCCAAGTTTGATTCCTGGTAACCACATACCACAATGCCAGACATGGTGGCTCATGCCTGTAATTTTAGCATTTGGGAGGCAGAGGCAGGAGGATTGCTGTGAGTTCAAGACTAGCCTGGGCTACGTAGTGAGCTCAGGTCTAGCCTAAACCACAACGCGAGATCCTGTCTCAAAAAACAACAACAAAAAAATAGTGTTGAAAGACAGTTAAAACATAGTTGCTGCAGAACCCAATAAGAAATACTATTAAAAAAAACAAAATCAAAAAATTAAAACTCATTTACAATGTATTTCATGTGTTTTTAGGATCCATTTAAGCAGTATTACATTGCTTTTAAAACATCTGATTAATCACAGTATACCAGTAAATGTGATTTCTTTCTTTCTTTAGAAGAGAGATTTGATTTTTGGCTCATTAAAATTAACTTAGAATCCTCCCTCCTCTGCACTAGCTACTAAATTACTATTCAGAGAAGTCTCTTTGGGAAATCATTGCTCTGTGCATATTTACTTTATCATTTTACTTTGAGCTTGATATTGGCTTGCTCAGATCACACCTCGTGTCCTTTGTCTTGAATAATACCCTGTTTAAGAAGCTCTTACTCTAAAGAAACATCTCTGTTGGAGCTGGGGATTTAGCTCAGTGGTTCTGAGCACCTGTTTTGCAAGTGCAAGGACCTGGAATCGATCCCCTGGTAACCACATACAATACTGGGTGTGGAGACTTATGCCCAGCAGCAATCAGTACCACATACCACAGTGCCGGGCGTGGTGGTTCATGCCTGTAATCCCAGCACTTGGGAGGCAGAGGCAGGAGGATTGCTGTGATGTGAGTTTGAGGCAGAGCTCAGGGCTAGCCTGAACTGCAAAGCGAGACCCTGTCTCAAAAAAAAGAAAAAAAAAAAAGAAATCTGTATTGTGCCATTATTAATAATTTACTTGTTTAGATCAGTGAAAAAGGAGAAATCACATTGCTATAAAAATGAAAGTACCATTTCTCTGCACTTTTAATTTCCCACCCTTTCAAAAATAAAACAGTTGCTTCATTTAGTGTATATTTGTAAAGACTTACTGATGCTTTAGACTAAACTGGATATTATTATTCAGTATCTTTTTTCTTTATATGTGCATGGTATTTATATTTTCTAATTTTAAAAGCTATATTAATTTGCTTTATAAAAATTATTTGTTATAAGTAATGTCACTGGATAAGAGGAATTAATATTTGAGAAAAGTTTGTGATTATTTTAAATAGTGAGCAATGAAGTTATTTTGTTATCCTTCATGTTTCTGGTGATTGAACCCAGGGCTTATGAATGCTAACTATGCCCTCTTCCACTGAGCTGTCCCCACCAGGCCAGTTATTAATGTTTCAAAACATAACAACCTCTCAGACAAGCCTAATCTAAAATGTCTTAGTTATTCACTTAGGAAACAATTTTGTACTTAATGATAAGCAATTTGTAGTTAGAGGGTCTCTATCATTGTAGAATGCAGTTGAAAAGAGGTGCCTTATTGTTAAATATACAGATTTTTATCTCCTTAATTTTTTACTTTTAGAGAATTTACAATGGCAGAAATAGAGCACTTTGTAGATCCCAATGAAAAAGACCATCCCAAGTTCCAGAATGTAGCAGACATCTACCTTTATTTGTATTCAGCAAAAGCCCAGGTCAGTGGGCAATCTGCTCGGAAAATGCGCCTGGGGGATGCTGTTGAACAGGTAAGATTCCAGAGGACTTAACTGACTTTTAAAAAAATTGAGATGGTCTTGCTAAGTAAGTAGTTCAGGCTGACCTTCAATTCACTGTGCAGCTCAGGGCCTTATGTATGCTAGGCAAGTGCCTTACCACTGAGCTTCCACCCCAAACCCTATATGATATTTTGTTTCTGTACAAAATTTATAATACAATATTATTATAGTGAGAAAAATCTGAACATCCCAGTTTCTTGATCATGGGGCCAAACATAAAAAAAGTATTTAGCAGAGCAGTTGAAAATTATGTCTTGATTTGAACTCCTCACCAGTCATTTTTAACAGTTTCTGCAACTTTGAGGGCAACAAGTTAACTGGGGGAAGCAAGCCCACAGGACTGTAACCTCTTGTGTTACAGCAGTTGAAGTGAGGCTTTGCATGGAACAGAATTTCTGTAGTTTGCCTGAGAAGGGCGGGAGTGAAAACTTTGTAACAGTAATTGCTACCTGGCATTGGAATGACTTGCCTTGGCAACAGTGAGCATCTTGGCCTTAGAGTATTGAAGGAGAGGTTGGCCTTTTGCAGATGGATCTAGATGATTTCTACGATGCTCCAGTACTAAAAGTGTAGTATCGCATGTTCTGTTGGGGCAATGCACAAGTTTCAGAGGATACATCAAAGAACACATTAAGATCCTCTCAACATGTCTCAGTTTTGTTAGTTTAGGAGGGAATGTCTTTGCCACCCTAGGGGTTTTGTAGTTGTTATTTTTAGCTCTAGATTCAGAGAGAATGTAGTGTTGGGCTGAATTTTTGCTGACTCACTTGAGTATGTTGAACGTATTTTGAACAACTCCATTAATTGTTGTTACCTCGACATTAACCTCTTTAAAAGTAATTAAGATCACATTCTAGGCACTTGAGAAAATAGTTTATCTTGTGTTTCAAATGTTTGTCAGAAGACTATGATGAAGCCACTAATGTGTATTTTCTATTTCCCTTCTGCTGTGCCCACTTGCTTGTTTATCTAGGGTGTGATCAACAACTCAGTGTTAGGCTATTTCATTGGCCGCATCTACCTCTACCTCATGAAGGTTGGAGTTTCTCCAGACAAACTCCGCTTCCGACAACACATGGAGAATGAGATGGCTCATTATGCCTGTGACTGTTGGGATGCTGAGTCCAAGACGTCCTATGTACGTAGACTGGAGTGGATTTTCCTGTGTGGCTGTCACATTGTTAATTCATCCTATGTGTGCTTATGCCAGAGTAGGACAAAGAAGATAACTTTTTCTGAACAAAACAGAAAAAACACTTGGCTCCTGTATTCTTGTAAGGAAGGACCTGCTCTGTGTGTCCGAGGAGGGTCCTTGAGACTCAGGGAGCTTGTTTAGAAAGGGGAGATTGTTGATGGATATGTTGGTGTGACTGAGTAAACACAGTAACTGTGGCATTTAACTGAGAGAACTATTTGGTTGATTTACAGGATAACTAAATAGATTCTGATCTCATTTAGGAACTTTTCTGTGTACTTGATAACTTTCAGACGTCTCCGGGTTACCTCATTACTGGTGGTCCCACCTTACCAAACAGGAACATGAGTACTGACTTAAAAGGGATATAGATGTGAGGATTCTTAGTTCAACCCCAGAATATCCTCCACCCCAAAGATGAATGTACTCACAAGAACTGGATCTGCCACCAGGGTGATTGTAATACTGTTAATTAATTTTAGTTAGTGACCTAACCTTTTTCGGGTCTTTGCTGGGTTATTTTTTGTTCGGTAAAGTTAGCACAGGAGCTTGCATTCATGGTGAGCTGTTTGTTTAGCTAACTGTCTGATGGCAAGCTGTGGAGTCAGTAGGCATTTTGTCCAGTGAAAGTATGGTTTTTGCAAAATTCATCTTGGTTCTTACAAATTTGAACCATTTCTGTAATTTGTATCTAGATTTACATTTAATTTATATAATTAACTCTTAGAATATGTTTACCATCCAGTTGAAATGCAACAATGTAAATCATCCAGGAAGAATGACTGCTTTGTGTTCAATATAAATTACATTTTATAGGAGTGTTAGCTGATAAACATTACCTCTTCAAAAATTTACAAAATCAGATTGGAGATCCTCTAATTCAGTTATCTTTGAATATCTGCAAGGGTTATTTAAGTCTTCATGCATTTGTGAACAAATGAGATGTGAACATTCTTATTTTTGATCTTCTTAGGGTTGGATTGAGATTGTTGGATGTGCTGATCGTTCCTGTTATGACCTTTCCTGTCATGCGCGAGCCACCAAAGTCCCACTTGTAGCTGAGAAACCCCTGAAAGAACCCATATCCTTTCTGGTCATTCCAAACTTGGGGCCACGGCCAAGCATCTTACTGGTGGGTAGGTTCCATCTGGATCTCATTCTGTGGGTGAGTGGAGATGATTTGGAATCTTTGTAGCATATCTTCCATTCCTTGTACTTTTAGTCTTACTGTGTTGGACATTTTAGAAGAAATCGTTATCAGAAGTTTCAGTGCTGTGGATTCAGTTACACTGCCCATTAGATGATATCCCTTTCTCTCACTCCTGAAGCATATCTACTAGTTATACATCTACTGATGATACTTCTTTTTGAAAGTGAAGTTTATCTGAATAATCCTGTAGATTGTTGATGGCAGGTTCTGCTAGAAAACTGATGGTGGTTGTAAGTTGATAATTGATTTTAAGATTATTTCCTGTAATACTAAAGTACTGCCATTTTTTTTAGGTTTTTTTGAGACAGGGTCTCGCTTTGTGGTTCAGGCTGGCCCTGAGTTCAGCCTCAAACTCACATCACAGCAATCCTCCTGCCTCTGCCTCCCGAGTGCTGGGATTACAGGCGTGAGCCACCACGCCTGGCACTGTGCTATGTGGTACTGGTTGCTGCTGGGCGTGAGTCTCCACACCCAGTATTGTTATGTGGTTACCGGGGAATCGAACCCGGGCCCTTGCGCTTGCAAGACAGGTGCCGGAACCACTGAGCTAACTCCCTGGCCCAAGTACTGCCATGTTTTGTGATTCCTTGACTATTTCATACAAAACAGTTAATGTTGTTCAGTTTGAACCCAATAAGGGAGCAGTTGGTAAGGCTTATAAGAAGGATGCAAAGCTGGTGATGGAGTACCTTGCCATTTGTGATGAGTGCTACATTACAGAAATGGAGATGCTTCTGAATGACAAAGGGTAAGTTAAACATGGTGAGTTTTATGTGGGCTCCATTCAGTCCTATCCTGTCTCCTTTCTCAAAGTTAGAGATTAGTTTTCTTAGAAATTTTTTTTGTGGAGAACTTTCTCATATCTTCATTTGAATGACTGTGTTTGCTAGACTTTTGCTATCATAGTCTAGAAGTAGACTTGAAGTAGACTATAAAGATATTTTACTTTTCTAGTAAGTTGCTTAGAAGAGCTGTATTTAAGGAAGGTTTTAAAACAACATCTCTCTCTCTAAAGTTTTTGCTCCATTGCAGATTTAGTTCTTTTGTAGTTTTTTTTTTTTTTTTTTTTTAGACAGGATCTCACTTTGTAGTTCAGGCTGACCCTGAACTCACTATGCAACCCAGGCCAGCATCAAACTCACAGTAATACTCCTGCCTCTGCCAGCCGAATGCTGGGATTATAGGCATGAGTCACTATGCCCGGCATGGTGGTATGTGGTTATCAAGTGTTGGGCTTACAGGTGTGACCCACCACATCTGCCATTGTGGTATGTGGCACCTGGGATTGAACTCTGGACCTTGTACTTGCCTGGCAGACGATGGAACCACTGAGCTAAATCCTCAGCCTCTATAGTTGTTTTAAACATGACTATAGGAAAAAGAGAGAGAAGAGTCTTTAAAGGAATTGAAAAAAATATCAAACACTAAACAATGTAAATTTTGTAATGTCTGGGAAACAATTAAAAATTGCACCTAAAAGAGGAAAATATGACTCATACTGAGGAGAAAAGTCAGTTAAAAGAAATAGTTATAAATATGTTTCCTTGTCTCAAGGATATTAAGGGAAGCATGAGTATATTAAATGAATGTGGAAATAGAACCAGCTGAAACATGGTTGCATTCACTGGATGGGATTAAGAATAAATTAAATATGCAGAAGATAGATCATCGAGTAGGGTCATAGCAACAGAAACTATCCCCAATGAAGCATAGAAAGGAAGAGACTGGTGGAAAAAATTCTCATGGAATAGTAGCGAGCAATTTAACATGTGTAATAGGGAGTTACAAAGAGAGTGAGTGGAAAAAATATGTGGTGATATGGTAGCTGAGACATTTGCAAATCTGATTAAAGCTACAAACCCAAAGTTTCAAGAAGCTTAACTCCAAGCAGGTTACACATAATACCAAGTGAAGGCATATGGGAATCAAACTGAGAGACAGAGGTGAAGAGAAAAATCTGTACAGCAGCTGGTGGTGTGGGGTTGATTACATAACAATCAGCCAAGTAATGATAGTTTGCCAAAATTATTAAGCTACAGTAAATGGAATGAAATCTTCAAAGTGCCTAAAGACAAAAATTCTATGCCTGGAAAAAATATCTTTTAAAAAATGAAGAGTAAATGCTCTTAAATGAAACAAAATTTCCAGGACACATGGAAATTTAGATCAACCAAAGAATTTAAGAGCTTAGAAATGATAAATATGTGGTGAATATAAATGATATTTTCTTTCCTGTATTTCTTTAACAGATAATGAATTGTTTAAGTAAAAACAGTAGTAGACAGTGGAGTTTATATATGTAAATTAATGTATGCCATCAGTAGCACAAAGAAGTTGCCGCCACTATGCCATGAGAATTTTTCCTTCCAGTCTCTTCCTTTCTATGCTTCACTGCTGATAGTTTCTGTTGCTATGACTACTCGATGATCTATCTTCTGCATATTTAATTTACTCTTAGTCCCAATCAGTTGGCAAATGCTATTATAAAATTAATATCTTATGTTAAATGGTATGTTATTATTTAAGATAGACTATGATATGTTACAAAATACAGTAAATTCCAGAGAGAGTACCTGGAAAAGTACAAAACCCCCCAAAAGCATAATTAACCAAAGTTGGATTAAAGTACTATAAAAAGTATTCCAAAAGAAGACAGTAGAAGAAGGGAAGGAACAGAGATCAGGATGAAACAAATAGAAAGTAACTAGTGAGATGGCAGGTTTGGAGTCAGTAACTTCAGTCATTATATTAAATAAAATGATTTAAACACGAATGTATAGCCATTGACTGTCAGTCTGACTGAAAAGTACACAACTCAATTATATATTGTTTATAGGACACTCTCTGTAACAGTAAAACGTAAATATATTTAAAAGAATTAGGAAATGCTAATGATAGGTTGGAACTGCTGTATTATTCTCAAAGGAAATTAATATCCAGAACAAGGGAAATTACAGGGCAAAGGGGGCATTTGATAACAAACTACCCAGTTCACCAAGAAATTGTCATTCCTAATTGAGTCTGTAGCTAAAATAGAACCTTAAAATACACAAAATACACATGGTAGAACTCATGGAAGAAAATAGATGAATTCCACAGTTACAGTTAGAGATTTGCACATCTGTCTCAGTCACTGGTAGAGCAAATAGACAAAAATCCAAATGAATTACAAAATATATACACTTAGTTCAACTTGCCACTTACGGCAGTCCTAATTACAGGAGTATACATTATTTCAAGGGCAGGATAAACATCTGTCATCCTTTTTTTGTTACATACCTTCAGCTAAGAATGTTGTTTGCATCTTCAAAAGATTGTTTGAAAAAACAAAAAATACCAAAAATAAAATTAAAAAAAAAAACAGTACAGGAGATCACACTTGGTCCCAATTACTATATGTTTCCTATCTGACCTTTCACAGAAGATTTACCAACTTATTACAGACATCAGGCAAAGCGAAAGATGCCTTAGCCTAGAGTTTATATGTGAAAGACACCTCTAGTTTTTGATAACAGAAAACAGATTTGTGGTTGGCTGGGAGGAAATCAAAGGAACATCCCGGGCCATGGTGGTTGCATAAACTTAGTTGTCAAAAACTAAGTAAGATGTGGGCCAGGGATATAGCTCAGTCTTTCCGACGCCTGTCTTGCAAGCGCAAGGACCTGGGTTCGATCCCCGGTAACCACATAATAATACTGGGCGTGGAGACTCACGCCCAGCAGCAACCAGTAGCACATAGCACAGTGCCGGGCGTGGTGGCTCACGCCTATAATCCCAGCACTCAGAAGGCAGAGGCAGGAGGATTGCTGTGATGTGAGTTTGAAGCTGAGCTCAAGGCCATCCTGAACCACAAGTCGAGACCCTGTCTCAAAAACAAACAAATAAACAAACAAACAAAAAAACCTTAAAAAAAAAACAACTAAGTAAGATGACTCTCATTGTTGAATGCAATGATGATGTGTATTCATAATGTACCAATAAAGATTTGAATTAAAAAAAAACTAAGTAAGATGAACTTTGTCAATTGTAGATAAAAGTCTTCATTTTGTTACTTAGAGTCTTTAAAACATTTCATGTTCCAGCAATAATATCTCTATGCCAAAACAATGTCAAATGGGATGTTCAACATTCACTGTAATGGGAACAGTGGTCATTTTGCTGGCAGGCCTATTTCTGAGGAACATGGTTATATCATTAGTGAGATGTCATTATTCATAAACAAGGCAAAATTTAAAACAAATTTTTTAAATTAATTCTCAAGTAACAGCTGTCTCTTTGCTAATTGCAGCTGTTATCTATTCTGTACTTAGAGTGTATTCTCAGAATACTTGTGGCATGGTAGCTAGTGGAACCCTGAATGCATGCAGCCATAGACTTCAGACAGAAGAGCTAAAACAGAAGAAGCCAGGGAAAACCATTCCAGTGAGGCATGGGATTCTCACTGGAAGCAGCTTGGCAAAACTGTGGTTGTGGTGTGTGCCAGCTGCACAGCTTCCAGCCAGCCACATGAGGGCTCTTTTTCTCAGCTCTGAGTTGCTGTGATGCTGGAGAAATGCAGACAGATGCATGTAATGTGAGAAAACTCCTCGTAAGCTGGAGTACAGATACTGTAGGAAATGCTCCTAAAGATGACTTCCTGCAGCCCAGAGCTAGGCATGCATATCTCAGGATATGGACACATGGCAGCCAGTGATGGGCAGGATGGGAGGGACAGTACTGTACGTCAGCATATCACAGTCACTGAACTTTTTTAAAACTGATCTTCATCAATACAAGTGCTTATTTATTTTGGAAACAGTGTGAGAGTTCTAAGATTACTTCTGTAAGACGGCAAGTTTACATTTCTAAACCAGTAAAGGGAACCATGGCCATTTTACCAGCTGGCCTATTTCTGACAAATCTGCTGTTCTAAAACTGAGCTTTTAAAAACTTCTGGTTTAGCCTTGATTTGAAAGCTGGAAGAATTTGTCAATAAGCGACTTATGGAATTTTACACACTAATTTTTGAGTGCGTCCTGGAATATTATTTGGTGCTATAGTTAGGGTATTTCTTGTGAGATAATTTAGATCTGACTATTGTATCTAGACAGAAGGCCAGATTTATATACTTAAAAGTGAAAAATAATTTATCAACCTATAAAGCATGCTGAAATTAAGTCATAGGGATGTGTGCTTTAACTGTTATATGTTTTGTGTTCTTTTTTTAAAAAGGGAATTCACTATTGAAACTGAAGGAAAGACATTTCAGTTAACAAAAGACATGGTCAGTGTGAAGAGATTCCAGAAAACACTACATGGTAAATTTTACTAATGAATTTTAAAAATGTTTTATGTTTTATGATGTAAAAATATTATAGAAATTAAAAAAAAAAACCATTTGCTTTGCCTCTTCCTTTTTCAACATAATTATACTACAAAATAATTTATGATACTGTTTTTATGTTCCTTATATCCTGAGGTGTGTTTTAAGAATACGATAATTGGGCCGGGGAGTTAGCTCAGTGGTTCCAGCGCCTGTCTTGCAAGCGCAAGGGCCCGGGTTCGATTCCCCGGTAACCACATAACAATACTGGGTGTGGAGACCCACACCCAGCAGCAACCAGTACCACATAGCACAGTGCCGGGCATGGTGGCTCACGCCTGTAATCCCAGCACTCGGGAGGCAGAGGCAGGAGGGCACTATGGGCACTATGATTATTTGTGACTTGCACAAAGCTCCTAGAGACAGCAGTGGGTGTTTGAGAAGCTACCACTGGTGGAAACACTAGGCCTGGCTTCCCATTGGTCAGGGTATATGATACTGGAGTCCTGGGGCCCCTGTGGACCTTGGGACTTTAGCTGTCACACTAGTGACCACTTTAGAGCTATCCTTCACCATTACTAGAAGAAAGGCAAAAGATGTCTTAATCATATTTCTAAAATATACTCTTATGCTTTACCACAGACAAAGCCAGCAGCTTCTCTTTAGAATTTAAGTTTTGATGGTTGTCTCATTACCCATAAAACATAAATTCTCAAGGTCATAGTCAGACAGCCTTAAGCATGGGCAGTACTTATTACTTTCTTTCTATAGTAATAATTATTAGTGTATTTCCTGTGTGTACCACAGATCCAGTCTTGCCTGTGGTAAGAGCTGGAGGCCCCCAGAAGAATATGTAATGTTAATTTTGTCATCTGTGGTGCAAGATTTTTTTACTTCCAGCAAAGTTTTATTGACGCTCTCTATTCCTTACGCTTTCTGGAGACACCAGGCAGGTGGGAGAGTGTAGATGCTGCTGTTTGTTGGTTGTCATATGCGGAGAGATGCTCCCATAACTCATTTCATTTTTCTGCTTTGTGAACACAGAATTAAATTTGGTGAAAATTACTTGCATTTCAACTTTCTCTTTGAAGGCATTGTGTTTCCTACTAGGAAATAGCTTTTATAAAGTTTCTGATTCTCTGTCCTGATGAAGAGTTAAAATCCATCTAGATCAGAGACATTTTTAGAGCTGAGAATTGTTTAGATAAGATCTGAGATGCATTGTGTGGAATGTGAGAGACTGTTACTGAGTTTCTATCTGTTTTGCAGTGGAAGAAGTTGTCCCGAGTGTAATTGAGCCCTCTTTTGGCCTGGGCAGGATCATGTATACTATACTTGAACATACATTCCATGTACGAGAGGGAGATGAACAGAGAACGGTAAGCTGCCCTGCATCACATGCTGTTCTCTTAAGGGTTACATTTACTGAAATTCTAGACTGATTATTCATTGCAGTACTATACTAGCATCATCTTTGCATAGCTAAGTATAAAGCAAAGCCCTTAATGTTGCCTTGCTTGGGCTTTAGCTTGTGCAGGTTATTCTAGGAGCTGTTGCTTCAGTTGCCTAGCACACTGTTCTGAGACAAGCCAGTGTAGAGGAGCCTGTTACATCATTGGATGATGGTCTTATTTTTAGAGAATTGAGAAAGAAGGATAAGAATTGATATAGAATTTTCTAAACCATCCAACTATGTATGTGTACCCATGAAGCATTCAACAGCAGCCTCTGTACTGCATAAAAGTACCTGGCATACTGTTGGGGAGAGATGAAAGTTCTTAGATTATATTCCTGAGACTCTGATTCTCTAGGTTTGAGACTTCCAGATCTGTAGAGCTGTTTTGTTGTTCTTTTTTGTTGTTTATTTTAAAGAGGAGATCAACACATTTCTAGTATGTGAGTCCAACAGTCATAAGTTGGGTGCTGCCTGGGGTTTAGCTTTCCTGGTCCTCAAACATTACTAAAGACTGTAGGAGGAGTCTTCATCAGCTCCCACAAACCCTGCGCTCTGAGTCACAGCTCCATGCCTTCCACTTCACCCCTCACTCTGCCTTACTTCACCCTTCTCTCATCACCTCTGCCCACGGAAATTATATTTCTTTAATTTCTAGGCAGAAATCCCAGGAAAGCCAGCCCGAAGAAGGGCTAGAAAGGAGATGGAGTATATATCAAATTAGCTGAAAGGAGAGTTTATTTGCTTCACAGTTGTAAAGCGCAGTGTACATAGTGCTGGATGTCGAGTGCATGTCTTTCCCTAGAGCATTTAACTCTGAAGAATGAACTAGTAAATTCCTGGTGCTGTTGTTTTAAAAGATCTAACACACTGTTGTAACATGTAAATAATAGAGTTGCTCTTCCCTAGAGGTTCATGTTCACTTTCCAGTGTGAGAGAGCAGCCTTCGTCCTTGCAGTTGGTGCTAGGGACTTGGGCTGGCTCTGGATGTGCACAGTGTAAGGCTATGTCCTCTTAGAAAAACAGCCTGCATAACTGGATGTATTCTTTCTAGATGTCAAGTGTGCTTTTCCTGCTTATTTTTCTAGTAAAAAAGTTCTTTTAAAAAAAATATATTTTAACTATTCCTTTGAATTTAACAGTATTGATACAACAAGAGCTTTAATAGACATAAAAGCTGAACAAGAATAAATTAGTTTTATGAATTGCCTAGAGAGTCCCATCATGAAGAAAAATTTGATTAGGCTGTGGGAAGCCAAAATGTTTCTAAATTAATGGTACCTAGTGCCTCAATCCATTTGCCTATAAACTTGATATAAAGAGATTGCTAGTGAAATTTTTAAAATATTTTCTATAAAAGCAGGTTTTTACTCCTTTCTCCTGTTAAATGAAGGTGATGGAGGAAGGGAGTAGAACCTTGCAAAGTCCTAGGTGTGGGCAGCCATGCTGCTGTACTGCAGGGTCACTTCGAAATACTTGTCGTTGTTTGGCACCAGAGGCCAGTTAAGGTCTGGGCGGGATCTGAACTGAAACTGGTGTTATTCATTATTCCAATAGGAAAATTCACTCCAAGTTGAATACTTTCACCTTCAAGCGACCTTTTATACAGATCCTATTCAAGAGCATGCATTAGCTCTCATTTCTAACCCAGGGCAGCAGGTCGCCTTCCCCAGAATATCTGCTTTCTTAGAAGCCCTTTGCTAGCAGAGTTGGAGGGCTGTCGTCTTCGTCTAGTTGTGCAGAGTATCTCTTTTGTTGTTCTGTACTTGTCTGGATACTAATTAAACTTTTCTCTTTTAGTCATTTGTTAAGGCTCATGGCTTCTTCTGAGGGAAACTGGATTGTGGATTTTGGCACAGCCACTTATAGCCTGATTTTGAGGGGATTTTTTCAGGTTGTCTCCCTAGAAGAAGGAAGGCTTTTACATGGGACCAAAAAATTACTCTCTTGTATCTATAGTGGCTTTCACTTGACTTTAAAAAAAATAGACTTGTGAAATAAATAGAGCAGATAATAGAGAGCCACATTTCAGATGGAGAAACTGATGTTGAGAGAAGTTCACCTAGTTGGTCTGAAATCAGAGCTGACACTGTGCTTCCGAATGCGGCTCTTTTGAGTCCTCCACCCTTTCATCTTTTATTTTCTGGCAGTTTGACAGCGAAGTGATGCTCGGACACCTGCCAGTTGTAACACTGTGTGCTTTGGCACATTAACATTTTGGTGTTTATGAAATAACATATTTGGATTTCTTTCTTTTTAAACCATCCAGTTCTTCAGCTTCCCGGCTGTGGTTGCTCCATTCAAATGTTCCGTCCTTCCGCTCAGCCAGAACCAGGAATTCATGCCATTCGTCAAGGAATTATGTAAGCAGATCTGGTTGGGTAATCTCCATGGGAACATCATTAAATAGACTCAGTTTTAGGAAATGTATCATTTAGTTCAATAGAAATATAGATTGAATAAGAACAAATCTAAGTGGTTTTTGCCTCTGCTCTTATTTCTGAGGGAGAGAGAGAGTGTGCTTTTTCAGAGTGCTTTTTCCTAGCCTTGAATGGATCACAGTGGGGCCCAAGAATCTGATTGCAAGATTCCTTCTCGTGATGGCCTGGTGCCTTCTTCCCCGGGAAACCTGAATGAAGTGCGGGAGCGCCTCGCTGTGTGTCTGTGGCCCTGAAGTGATCTCGGATCTCAGGTGCTGCCCACTCCCTTCCCAGTGGCAGTGGGGAGCAGCCAGGCTGTGCACGTAGAGCTGGTGGCACCACCTCTGGGTCTTGCTCTTCATCCAGCACTCAGTCCCATGCAGCTGCTCTGCAAATAGCTAGGAAGGAAGGTTTTAGGCTCCAGCCAGGAACTTACTGAACTTCTGGGTTTTTTCTTTTATTTACAAATGAAATTTGTTGCTGTCTTGTTTTAGTCCCTTTTATAAGTTTCCTGAGCTTGTAAAGCATTCAGGTGACACTGAGACTTAACCTGTTCTTTCTTTGTCATTCCTCCCTCTGCTTTGTGTAGCGGAAGCCCTGACCAGGAATGGTGTGTCTCACAAGGTGGATGACTCCTCTGGGTCCATCGGGAGACGCTATGCCAGGACTGATGAGATTGGCGTGGCTTTTGGCATTACCATTGACTTTGACACGGTGAACAAGACCCCTCACACTGCAACCTTGAGGGACCGAGACTCCATGCGGCAGATCAGAGCAGAGGTAACTACCCAGGGTTTTGGCACTTTTACTCCTAGAGTGTGCAGCGGTTCTGACTGATTAGAGCTGGATTTTATTTGTACTCCACTTTCCTTTTTTTCTTTTGTAATTTTAATGGTAGGCTTGTATCAGATGAAGCCCAGATTCCCAAAACTGTTTGGCTTAATTATGAAAATACCCATTAGCACTTCTCTAATATTTTATAGTCGTTTGTTTGCTCTGAGCTCATTCTCCAGCCGTTTGCTTTTATAGTTGTTTGTGTATTGGGCAAGAGAAATGTGATGCCAAGAGGCTGTTGCCATAGTTTACTGGCAGGCTTTGGAGACTGAGACATTTTTATCTATTTCTATAGAGATGTATACATGATTGTGTATAAAAACTTTTCTGTTGTAATCCATTCAAAACCATGAATAATGGTTCAATAATTTTATTTAATGGAAAGGGAATAACAGAAAGAGGAGGGTGGTAAGATAAAGGACAGAGTGGCTACTTCAGTTGACAACTGCCTAGCTAATGTATTAACTCTGAGCAGGTAGTTATTCAGAGTGCCTATTGTGTGCTCAGCTTGATGGAGTTAGTGATAGAGAAAACAGCAGTTGAAGATTGCTTTTGTTCCTTCAAGGTATTTCTAGTCTGCTTCACAAGGCATGTGTTTCTGGCCTGTCTTCATATAAGCCAGATCTGGCTACTCCAGACCTACATACCCATCTAGCTGTAGCTTCCAAAGTGTGGTCTCTAGACCTGTGAACTCGTATCACCTGGCCTCTGGGTAGCTCAGCTGAATCCACCCCAAACCTGCTGGACCAGAAACTGGGAGTCAGAAGAGCGAGCCTCTGCGGTGACCTGGCTGCACACTCAGCTGTTGCGTCGGCCAGAGTCTGCTGGAGGCCAAAGGACTGCTGTCTTGCCTGGCACCCTTCACATCTCAACTTGATGGACTCCTAATTAGGATTTAAAAGCTCCTGTTGGAAGAGTGAAACTTAACACATATGAAGTAAATTCAAGTCCGTAGAGATTTAGAATAGTTAGGAAAGGCTTTGTGGCCAGACTGTTTGCTGGGGGAGGAGGTGAGCTTTGTGGGCAAGAAGAAGAGCATGAAGACCTGAAAGGTCGGGTAAAAGCTGAGTGTAATAAAGGAAAGAGCCCCAGGAAGTGCCAAGAGGCATGGAAGGCCCAGTCTGTAAAGAGACTTTGTCATTGTATAGACATTGCGTGAGCAGGCTGACGCTTGGTCTTCTCTCCCCCCAGGTCTCTGAACTGCCTGGTATAGTCCGTGATCTAGCCAATGGCAGCATCACATGGGCCGATGTGGAGGCCAGATATCCCGTCTTTGAAGGTCAGGAGACTGGTAAAAAAGAGACCATTGAGGAATGAGGACTGCTTTGCAACTTTTAATTACCTGTGTAATAAAATTTAACTCTTACTATGTCTACTTTACCAAAAAAAACCCAGCAACAACCACAACAACAACAACAACCAACCAAAAGAACAACATTTGATTGCTCCCAGGGACCGTATTTTATGTTCAGTCTGCTGCCTGATTTTATCCCCACAATTAAAGTTGCAGAAATTCTGAACTAACTTATAATTCATGTGCTTGTGTTTCCGTATTTTCTTTCAGCAAAGTTGCTTTTTTCACTTTAATGTTAAACACAATAGATACATGTAAATTAAGTAGCAGATTTATTGAGGTAAAGCTGTGCTATAAAATTAGCCAGTTTTGAATGTACACTTCACTGATGTTTGGTATATTTATAGAGCTGTGTAACTGCTACCACAATCCAATTTTAGAGCATATTCATCATTCCAAAAAAATTCTCATGCCCATTTTCCTGTCTTCCCCGCTGTAACTGCTACTTTGTCTCCATAGTTTCATCTTTCTTACTCTCTTTTTCTGAGAAAGTGATACATTATGCTAAGGAGATAGCCTTCTCCAAGCAGGTGGGATGACTTCTGGGAAAGGCTGAGTGGGATGGGGGGGCTGGGGTGGAGGACGGGAAGGGCAGCATGCCAGTACGTGGGCCCCTGCTCGCTAACCCTGGTGCCTAGTCCCCGAGGGTGGGGCCTGGATAGAAGTGCTCTCTGTTTCAAGGGATGCTGAATTCATGGTTCACTAGAAGACCTGGAAATTGGTGAACTCCCGATGTTGGAGGATCCCCATCTGTTTTGCCTGATTTAGCAATTCCCAGTGGTCAGTGTCTTTATTCAAGCCTGGATGTTTGGGTGTAGTCTTTAAGACACCTTGCTGCTATCCTGTTTCTGTGTAGAGTACCAAGAAGGCATGCTGATTTGCGGGAAAAAAAAAAAAAAAAAGGAAGGACGTGCAGATTTTAGCAGCTCTTTGTTTGTGGAGTCAGGCTTTGTGAGGTATAGCACTGAGTGGTGGGTACCTTCATCCAGAAAGCTTTCTGCTTCTTCCCATTCTTTGCATTGATTTTGTTCCTTTTACTGTAGTTACTTCCGTGGTGAAACAGTGACTAGCAGGTTTTTATGAGCTCATTAATAGGGGAGGATATAGTCAATAAAATGGGATGTACCTCCTTTGCCTCATGCAGGGATTGGAGCCAAAGCGCTGATCAGTGGTGGGCACATTTGTCCTGGGATGGAAGCTGGTCTCTTGGCTGCAGGCCCTCCTTTCTGTGTCCCTCCCCTAAGTGGCAGTGCTTTGGCTCTGACCACAACACCCCGTGCTGATGGTCTCAGTGAGGGCCGAGGGCCAGAGCAGGACTCTGGTTCTGTTTCAACCCTGTCTGCCTGGCTTCTCAGCACAGGTGCGTGTAGAGCTGTGTTCTAAACAAAGAGATCCTTTCCACATGAAGGTCCTTACCACTCGCGTGCTAGTCACACACACACATCTTCTCAAGCCTATTGGCTAAAGACCAGGTCTTCATCAAGCAAGGCTTGAAGTTTTGCAACCTTTTAAAAATGATGTTTATGACTGTTTGTATCACAGTAGAGGCTGGTTAAACAGAGCTAGGTAAATAGTATTTTCTCTGAAAAGTTTCTATTCTTCACTTTCCCTATAAGTCATAGTGACAAGAGAGGCTCAGATCCTAATTGTTTCCGAAGCATGCAGGAAAAACATAGTAATTAAATTCTAAGCTTTTTATGCTTAGTGTCCTATATAATGTGCAGTTATGTCTAGTGAGGGAGGCTGTACCTGACTTCTGCAGGAGTCCGGCACCATAATACTGCTTCTCAGAGATAATCTGAACTGCCTTTGGATGCAAGTGCAGTGGAGTGGGCCTCCTGTGACAAGGTGAGGCGATGGTGGAGAGGCTGTAAGAGCATATATCTCCTACTACAGAGTCTGGGACCAGTTTATTGCTGATACTTTATAACACAGGTGTTTTTGGCATTTGACTATCATCAAAATGAAATTTAGTTGAAGATTCAGAAAGTGAAAGGGTGAATAATTTTTTGGGAGGGATACTGGGGAGCAAACTCAGGACTGTGCACTTGTGAGGCAGGTACTAAAACTATGGAGCTAAATCCGAGGGCCCCGGGTGAGTATTTGCTGCGCCTCAAAATTCACCTCTTTTTGCCTGTTCAATAAGTGCTGGTGATTGGGCTGCCTCTGAGCAGTAATCGTGTTAAGACCGTGTGGATGGAAGTAATGTCTCTAGAAATTGGGATGTGATTTGGGAGCGTAGCCGTGATTGTCTGCGGCTCTACCCTGCTTCCGTCCTTGAGCTGGTCCCAGGCTGGACAGTTTCCTTCCTTACATGTTAAAAAGGACGCAACTCTTTAAGCCTGTTGCCCTAGTAAATGATTTTAGGGCCATGGTTCCCAACCCTGGCTGGGTGTTAGAATCCTTTAAACTTTGAAAATCCTCATGCATAAGTCCCAGTTCATCAAATGGCATGAATTTATTTAGGATAGGGTCCTGAACATCAGTATTTTTTCTGAAAGTCTCCTTAAAAGAGCCACTGTTACTGCTTTTGTATTTGGTAACTTTGTTGCTATGGGAAACAGGCTTATTGCTTTCCTGAATGGGGTCTTCTTTGAGACCACAAATTTGTAAGAACCTTCCAGTGAGACCATTAGTAAAGCAGATGTGGGGTTGGGAATGAGCATGGGGACTTCAGTTTCCCTGGGTAACTGTGGTTTTTTTTTTTTTTTTTTTTTTTGGTACCAGGGATCAAATTCAGGACTTGGTGTTTGCGAGGCAGGTGCAGCGGGCCGAGCTAGGTCCCTGGGCCTCTGGGTGACCCTTTGTGGCCACATTGTTGGTGCCTGTGGGTATGGGGCTGAAGGGCAAGAGGGCCAGGCCAGCCTCTGGGCTGAAAGGAAGTGAGCTGGATTCTTGTCCTGGCTCTTGCAGTGTCTGGCTGAGGGAGCTGCTGTGCTCTCTCTGCCTTCATCCACAGCTGGGGAAGGGAGCCTTGGAATGCAGGAATGCTCCTTTCTGTCACTGGGAGCCAGAGCCCACTGTCTTTGTAGCACGCAGTATCCAGTGCAGCAGGGAGCCACCTGGAGTTCCATAGCCCCGGCTGCAGTTGCTAAGTCTTAAAATTCAATCACCAGCAATTAGCTCAAAAGTGGTTATGCTAACTAAAACAATTCCGGCTAATTAAAACCTTTTTTGGCTCATCCAGAATTCACTGTTCCGCATCTGAGTGTGAATAAATTGACAGTGAGATTAAGTAGAATGAAATTGTGGGAAAGAAGGAAAAAAAACCCTCACGACTGACAGACTTTAAAATGGAAAAAAAAAAAAAAGCCCAGACGTCCCACTTTCTAGAAAGAAATTCTAAAGGAAGCTTGTGGACCGATGCACGCCATTGGCCTGTCCACTGCCTTAGTAACAACTGCTCTGTGCCACGTCTGGGCCATCAAGCCTGTCTATACTTTGTGTCCAGAATCAAACCACTTCTTATCTCCTTGGCCACCATGGGCTGTTACCGGGTTTTCTGTGAAGGAGCTGTCTGAACTGGTAGTGCCTTTGCCACTCTCTGATCTGTCTTCTACCCAGCAGTGAAGCAGTCCTGTTCTTTTCCCAAACCTGGTAGCTTTTCTTGTCTCTCCAGAATAACATCTACATGTTCTACCCGCTCCCCACCCACCTCCATGTCCCTGCTGGCTCTTTTTCTGTTGCCCCAGCAACCAGGCCAGGATCTGGACTCCTCATCCTCCCAGTCACTACCCTCAGCTACTCCTGCATTCCAAGGACTTTACTGAGCCGTTTGCCACCCGCCCCGTCTGAGCTCAGGTTTCAACATGGTGCCGCACACCACTTACATGGCCGCACAGCTTCCTGTCTCCTTCCCAGCTTGCTTTGCTTCCTCAGCTCTTACCACTGTAACCTGCAGTACTTCTTGACTTGTTTGCTCATCAGTGACTGCATCGGAGTGAACACTCAGTAAGGACAAAGGTTGGGTCTTTTTCTTACAGCTGTTCTCTCACTGCCCAGGGCAAGCCCTTGGGACACTCAGTAATATCTGAATGAATCTTCTCCAGGACAGCAGCTCCCACATTCAATTTGTTTTTTTGCCTTCCTGCACTAAGATTCAAACTCAGGGCTACTGAGCTACCACGCTCTCTTTTAAATTGTGAGACAAAGTTTCACCAAGTTGCCCAGGCTGGCCTCAAATTTGCTGTCCTCCTGCCCCAGCCTCCTAGTATCTGGGCTTACAGGTGAGCTTTACCATACATGGTTCCCATACTCTGTTTTCATTTTAAAATTGGCACAGCTCGACCCTTGGCTCAAAACATGGTTCCTCGTTCAGCCACTGAGCGGCTAGTAGGCCCCAAGACAAATTCTCAGATGTAGTGAAGTGAGAATGTTTTCTTTTCTCCCATTATAGCAGAATGAACCTCAGGAAGCACTGAGCTGCATCCCCTGCCCCACTCCCTCCCCCCACTGTGACCGAGGGGCTAGCTATTTTCCAGGCTGGCCTTGAACTTGCCATCCTCCTGCTTCAGGTTTCTGTGTAGCTAAGATTACAGCATACACCACTGCACTGTGCCCTTTGTGGTGCCTCTTTCAAAGGAAAATAAAATCTCGGATCCCCTTGGAATAAATACATTGGAAATCACAGTTGGAGAAACTGTTAATGTGAACTGTAAACATCATCTTTCAATTGACATGAGAAAAAGGCTTTAAAATTATAATACTAAGATCATAAACATGGAAGTAGAACATTTAAAAATCTTTCTAAAACATTAGTCTTGGAGAAGAGGTTCCAGGCAGAGAAATAGAAGACCTCACGGCCTTTGGAGGACAAGAATGTTGGGGATCAGTGAAGCACTCTAAAAAAAACTAATTCTTGCTCCTCGGGGCTGACAGTTCCAGGTGGACCTGGTGTGACTCTGTCCCTAAGCAGCCTGCTCACGGTTCCCTGGTGCTCCGAGTTTGTAGCCAGGCCTGAGTACCACCAATTTAGGGAACTCTTTATTAGCTAAAAGTGAGTATTTTAGCTTTCTCTTGCAGCCGAATTTGTTCAAACATGGGTCCATAGCTCCTTCGAGGGATTCTATAGAAATGGGTCTAACATATAGGACAAATGAATGAAGTCCAGGTCTGCTGGTCTGCAGGGCAGTGAGGACCATTTTCTCCAGACCCATCTTCTTTATGGTAAAGCCCTTAGGATTCAAGTGTGCAGTGGAGAGTGAGGGTGGCCCACGACTGTTTCAAGTAGAGGGGTGGGGTGGGTTTGGAAATGCTGGGGAGGGGGGTGCTCGTTTGCTTAGGCACTGGAGGCACCATCTCCCCTAGCGCACAGTCTGGTGATCGCTGGAAGGGTGAAGGGGAAGGATGGCGACCATCTTCATAAACTGGAGGAATTGGGGCTGGATAGGAAGAATGAGAGGGAAGGAGTCCCCTCCAGGGTTACTCAGGGACTCCCACCAGCCTTGCCCAGAGAACCTAGAGATTGGAATTTGGGTTGGAAGGAAAAACTGACAAATCTTCACACTATCCTGCTTTCCTGGGCAAAGAACCTTCTATGGAGACCCATAATGGTAGATTGTTCAGGGAGCCTGGGCCTCAGGATAGCAGGGGGGACTTAGTCAGTCCCCGGCAAGCGACACTATTAATTACTTCGTTGTGTTCACAGCAGAGGCTGAGTAATAGTTTTCTTGGTATTGAGAACCAGTAGCTCCTACATGCCTTTGATTACTCATTTGTCCATCCAGCAGCTATTGAAGTGGGACTTCAGGCTCAGCACCAGAAAGTCCCTTCTACTGGAGATCTCTTTTTCAAGTGCAGTCAATTAACACCCAGAACTATCTTGTCTGTCAACCCAGCTCTTATAATCCATTTCCCCACCTTTAGGAAGTGAAGGAATAGGTCATATCCTCTGTCAGTGGGAAGCCAGGAGTCACCAAATCTGGGGATGCAGGATGAAATCAACTAGGGGACATACCAGGAGTCTATAGGGCCAGGTGGCGACATCTCTGTCATCTGTGAAGTGAAGAGGGGTGCTTTCAGTCAGGAACTGGCTCTGGCTCTGGTGGTGGGGTGTGGAGCCAGAGAATGGATTTTCCTCTGTGCGAATCATCTCAATTGCTTTGTACTTCTGTCTTGATAGCGCTGCACACTAGCCTCTTGGTTGACCAGCTGTGGGTGAAGCAAATAAAAAGGGCCAATTCCACAAATGTCTCTAGAGTTCTAATGGACACAGACTTGTGGCACATAGCCCCAGGCTTCCCAGCCTGCGGTGCAGCTTTTGGGGACAGCTACAGGAGGCCCCACAGAGGACGGGTCTGACAGGCTGACCAGAAGTCTTCCTTGAAGGGGCTGCTGAGCAGGGTTTGCAGTTGAGGGGCTGAGGCTAGTGATGGTGCTGGGACAGGAGAGCACACAGCAGTCCCTGGCGGTGTGACCCAGCTTTGGGCTGCCCCAGAGCAATCTGCAGGCAGAAACTCAGAGAAAACTGTCCGCACAGGGCAGTGAGGTCAGCTGCTTCCTGCCTACTACTCCTGCTAATTAACATATCCGAGTGGCATAGTCTCCTCAGGAGAATTCTTGGTGCCTTAGGGGCAGAGCCTGGAAACCATACTGGGCATATTGATAAGTAAATTTACATGTTTTACACATGCTTCTTCCTCCCCTGCTATATCTGCCCTCCCTAGAGGTTTCTAGAAAGACAGTCCCTACATTCTCTTTCTGTAGCACACAAGAATGCATGGGCCCGAGTGTAGCAGAAAGAAATGCCACAGGAGTTTCTTTGGCTGCTGGCTCCTGCACAATCCACAGACAGAACCATATGCAATTTTTAGGTCCCACGGAGCCTGGGAAGACCAGCTTCCAAAGCTAGCCACCTGTTGGCTAAGAGGGAAGGCCCGGTACTTTCTCAGAGTGGTGGCCTCAGTGAGGCTCCCAGCTCAAATGTCTGCTCCTTCAAATCTCTCTCTCTCTCTCTCTCTTTCTCGATCTCTATCTCTCTCTCTCTCATGTGCCTTGCAACCAAGCTACCAGGGACACCAAAAGCCAAGTCTGTGCAAACCCCTCCCAAACATGGCTGAAGTGTCATTGGAAAGCCAGGTCCAGATACAGCGAGGAACTGGCTGCTCATCTCCTTAGCCTTGGCTCTTTCTGCCCCTGCTGAAATAACCTACAACACAGAGGCCGTACAGAAGTCTTAGAATTTACTGTGAAGCAGATGTAGAGAGAGTCACACCTTCCAGTGACAAAGTGAGTGGTGCTGTGATGACATGTGCCCGCATGCAGTTCGGGTATCTTTTCACACTCACAAAGTCACTGTGGGGGTTCAGGGAGCTATGGTGATTGAGGTGCTTCTAGACATGCACTTCCAAGTAACTTTGGAGTTGCGAAATGTCTTCTTGTTCTTTGTAGATGGTCAGCATTTCCTCAGGGCTTTAATCATGTAAGAAACTTGCAAAAAGATATGTTCTTTTAAAAAATCTTTTTAATTCAAATCTTTATTGGTACATTATATATACACATCATCACATTCAACATTGAAAATTTGTACCAGTATATAACACAATTTAATTTTCATTTTTCCCATTCCCCTACCCACTTTACAACATCCACCCCTCTATACATAAGCTTTGTTTTCTTTTTATTACCATCACATTATTTTGCCCATTGTTATTTATCCCTACACCCTATTTCCTTTTAAATATTGTCTATTTCACAATATCTACTATATATAGCAGAACTCATTCACGTCTTCATTTTCTCTTCCCAAAGAAAGGTACAATATTTACATATCTGTCTCCTATTTATTTCACTTATGAGGATGTCCTGAAGGTACATCCATTTGAATATAAATGACTTAATCTTACCATTTTTTATGGCAGAGTAATACTCTGTTCCATAAAAGAACCACATCTTCTTTATCCAGTCTCTAGTTGCTGGATGCTTTGGTTGTTTCCAAGATTTAGCAATCACAAACTGAGCTGCTATAAACATGGGTGCACATATATAGCTGTCTTTCTGTTTTTTTTGTGTGTATACCTAGCAGAGGAATGGCTGGGTCAAATGGAACCTCTAATCTTAGTGGGGTATTTTTTTTTTTTTTTTGAGACAGGGTCTCACTTTTGTAGTTCAGACTGGCCCTGAGCTCAGCCTTAAACTCACTGCAATCCTCCTGCCTCTGCCTCCAAAGTGCTAGGATTACAAGGGTGAAACACCATGCCCAGCACCAGGGTATGTGGTTTTGATTGCTGGTGGGTGTGAGTCTGCACACCTGGTATTGTTGTACATGGTTACTGGGGATGGAACCCAGGCCCTTGCACTTGCAAGGTAGGCACTGAAACCATTGAGCTAAATCCCCAGCCCTAATCCTAGTTTTTTGAGGAATCTCCACACTGATTTAAACAGGGGTTGTACGAGTCTATATTCCCACCAACAGTGGAGAAGTGTTCTTTTTTCTCTGCAGCCTTGCTAACATGTGTTGTTGGCTAATTCTGAGTTAGCAGCCATTCTTTGTGGAGTGAGATGAAATCTCAGTGTTGTTTTCATCTGCATCTCTCAAATGACCGGTGATGTTAAACATTTCTTCATAAACTTCTTAGCGGCTCTTAGTTCTTCCTCTGAAAAGTGTCTGTTCATTTCAGATACCAGTTTTTGAATTGGGTCTTTAAATTTGGGTGGGCTGATTTTTTTAAGCTCCTAATATATTTTAGATAGTAGCACTTTGTTTGAGAAACGGCTGGTAAATATTCTTTCCCATATTTTTGGTTGCCTTTTTTCTCTGTTGGTGGTTTCCTTTGCTGTGCATATGCTTTCTAATAGGATGAAATCCCATTTGTTGATTTCTTCTACCAGTTCTTATGCTATAGAGGTTTTGCTCATGAAGTCTTTCTGATGCATTCTTAATTTAAGCAGATCCCAGTTTAGACCAGAGGATCTTTAAAGAACATTGTCTTCCCGGGTACACTGGGCTTTGGCTGTGGCAGTCAGCAATGCAGGTGCCTTGTTCTACAGTCAGGTGGCTAGGTAGCCAGGTGGCCTGGTAGCCCAGTGACCTGGTGGCTGGGTGCCAGAAGGGATGCACACACTGTAGCCTTAGAGTGTTCTTCTCTGTGGGATCACTTTGGGTCTGAGACCTAACACATAGTTATAAACATATTGTACACTGAAGTCTGTTCCTTAACTGGCAAAGTATGCTATTTTGCCCCTCTGGTCCCCCATCCCCTAGGCCCACTGTCTACTGACATTGTCATGCCAGTTGGTTCTCAGGGACCCTGTGATGTGTGCAGGGCACAGCCTACCTGGGTGTCCTCTCCTGTCCCTTCTGGGACAGCCCTTCAGCCCTCATGGCTCATGGTACCTGTTCCCCTCCTACTGTGGGCTTTGCAGATGCTCAGAGGGGCAGAAATGACCACTGCAGGCCTTGCTCATGCCTCTGTCTCTGTGGCTGTCATGAGCGCTGAAGCTGGATGGGGGAGGGGGAGGGCAGTGGAGGGCAGCTGAGGGTCGCTTACCTGGAACCTCATCTGACTTGGGTTGCTATGGTATGGCTCTGCACAGGTGGACATAGGCACACATTACTGTCATGCCTTCACCGTGCTTCTTTTACAGCTGTTATTTTTCTTATTCCCTCCTTAGGGAGCTTTTGAGTGTTTTGAAACAGGAACCTGTGCTATTCTTGTTATTTTCATCTCTGGCCACAGTGGCACCAAATGGAGGGGGAACAAGTGACGGATGGGTGTGTGTGTCTCCATCTTAGTCTCCTCATGTATTTCCGGGAATCTCCGCTGGTTGTGCACGTGGCTCCCCACTGTTTGGGCTTCCATTTGCAGTTGGAGTGGTTGTCTGCAGGCTGGGGAGCCACGTGTCCCATGTCTATGTGAGTCTGCCATTGGCGCTGCTTTGTATGTGTGTCAGGTCCACTTCTATCCATCTTCTGTGCTACAGGTTGGCCTCATGTAGATCCTCCACTACCTGCCACACCTGCCTCTGTATTTGTCCTTTCCTGGCCTCACCTTGATGATGGGCTGGGATTCGGAGCCGGAGTGGGGCGGGGCTATGCCTATGGCACCTCACTGGAGGTGAAGCCATGCTGCCAGGGTGATGTGTCCTCTCCAGTTTCATAGAGCCTGGTGGGTAAAAGGTTAAACAGAAGAACCCCGGGGCCTGCTGGTTTGGATGCTAGAAGTTCCACCTCAGCAGAGGAGAATAGTAATGAGGCTGCTTTGCAGGAAGGCCCCTTACTGAGGGCTGCTTGCTGCTGTAGGTGCCAACAAGGACTGGTTGGTTGGGGAGGAGGAGCAGATGTCTAATGTGGTTAATAGTAGACCACAGCTATGTCCTAATGGTTCCAGTGGCATTTCAAAGATAGAGCTCTATAGGACCATGACCAGGAGTCCAGGTAATAAGGGATGCAGGTTGGGGTGGATCTGCTCCACTAGGGGTAGAACAGATGAGAAACTGCCCAGTAGGGCCAGCAGCTTGGTGCTGGCCACGTGATGGCCTCCACAGGCCCTGGCTCCTCCAGGCTCAGAGAGCTGGAGGAAGAGTGAGCCAAGGGCTGCCTCTTGGGGGCAGGGCTGAATGCTGAGGCCCTGCACTTGCTCTGGTGGGTGCTGAGCGCCTGACCAGTCTCTTCTGGCCCACAGACCTCTCTTCATGTGGCCTGTTTCTGTCCAGAAGTTCCATGTTCTGGGCAGGCTGGAGGACTGAGTGAGTTCTGTCCCTCTAGAAAGCAAACTCAGGGCACCCAGGCCACTTTTCTCACGGGTAGGAGAAGCCATGGTCCACCTCACACTCTGGCGCCCTGTGGAACATGGAGAGGCTGGTGGTGGGACAATGGATAAGGATGGCAGGTTAGCAAACTCTATTGTGAGTTCAGTCACTGTCTCTTCATTTGTTCCCCAGCCAAATGCAAAGAGGGCTTCTGAGGACAATAGCACTTCGGATGACAGACTGCCATGCAGTGTGAAGCAGACCTCTCAAGCTGAACAGAGAATTATGTGATACTGATCCAACTTTGCCAATATATTTGAAAAGCCTTCTCAGCATGCAGAACTATAAAAAAATAGATTCTGACTCTTGATTGATTCTTACTGGAAAATTCATCCATAGACTCAGGAACAATTTCATTCTTATCTATTTCATGAAGGTGTGTTTCCATTAAGTTTGTTTAGATTTAATCATTATAAAAGTTTTAATATCTAATCAATTTAATCAGCTATTTATTACATTTTATAACAAAAATAGTGATCTCAATGTGGAAGACTTTAAACAAAGTTAAATCTTTGATCCCAGAAAATTAAACATTTTAATTTCAGCTCGTAGATATATTTTGTGACAGAGAAGTATGATAGAGTGAGCCACAAAAGACTTTCAATCAAAAAAATATTGCATTACTCTGAAATTCTGAGGGGCTGGGGAATGAAGAGACAAGTGAAAGAGAACACTGTAAAATTTCCACCTGTTCATAAAGAGCTGGCTTGCATGCTTTTTAGACAGATAAGGCTGGGTATGAAATCATTGCAGTGTTTAGATTCCTTGTGATATATTTCAAAGTACTGTGGCAGCTTTATTTTAAAATGTAAATATTTATCAAATGCTAGAGATCACATTTTTTGTACCTTTAAAAACTTATTAAATGCCAAGTGAAGAATGTATGGGTGGGATACCCAGTTTTGCAGTTTACGTATGTGGGGTATCAAAAGCATAAACCCCTTTTCAAGCTAACAGCCTGGTGGCATCTCTCTGATTCCAGTTACCTTCCTTGAGGGGGATGGGGATGAAATACAAAACAGAAACGGCCTGAGAGGCCTTGTCTGCCTGTCCCTGCAGTCTGGGGCTTTGGCCACTGGGACAGGCTTGCTCTGCAGGCTTAGCTGCACACTCCATCTATGCTGAATCAGTGGCTGTGTCCTGCAGACCTAGCCCCTGTCTTTGGCCCACATCACCCTCAGATCCTGGTCACATGACCTGAGTGGAGGCTGATCCTGGAGATATGATTTATTTCACAGATAGCATAGGGGAGGCTGATACCCAGGCCAACAGAGGCTGGGGGATCTGTTCTTTTCCCCAGATACACTCTCCCCTCCCCTTCCTCACACCCCACACTTCTGCTCACCATTTTTTCTGTGCTGTGTACCTGGCTGGCCTAGGGTGTGGCTCTGCTGGCCGCCTCTCTCTCCACATCTGCCCCTTCCGAGTCCCCAGTCTGAGCTATAGGCTGAGAAGAGGTCCCCAGGGAGGACGCAGCATCCTGGCTGGAGCCCCGAGGGGGAAATGGCCCCGGAGAGGGAGAGACGGCTGGTCAGGGGTGGAGTGCAAGGGAGGCTTCACTGGGTCAGCCCCTGGGATGAAGCCAGCTGGGTAACCTCTGCCTTCCCAGCCGCAGAGGGTGCCCTTGAGCATGGAGGTGAAAAGCAGGACACAGGGCAAATCTGTCACGGGCTGGTAGGCACTGGCACTGTGGTGATGAGCCACATGACATGGGGAGGCCTTGCCCGGGCCTCAGCTTCGCCATCTGTGAGTGGCCCATGGTGAAGATGGTCAAGAGAGGCTGGGAAGGGCAAGAGTCTAAAGACGGCTGCCCTCCCTTCTTGGGAGTTCCGCGGCGACCCTCCTCCGCTCCTTCCTGCGTGGAGACTTGTGGCTGCAGCAGGCCCTGGATCCCTCCGAGTCCCCTTCCTCCTTCCTGCTCGGCTGGAGGCTGCTCTCTCCTCTTCCTCCCACATTCCTGGACGTGCATTGAGGAGGAGCAGGAGGAGGACGGCGGAGCTGCCTCTGTGGCAGAGGCATGAGCCCGTGGGTGGCCTAGCGGTCACACAGCAGCTGTCTGTTTGACGCTGTGGAAGCTGATCCTCGTGGGTGACGTGGGGATGGACATGGCCCGGGCCACGGGCACTCTGAGGGAGTGATGGTCCTGCCAGCGGTGCCACCTCTTCCTCACGGCTGAGCGCACCTGTGGGGTCAGAGAGGCCTGGTCAGCCCGGCCTCCCCTCTGCCTCGGAGGTTGTTCAGGGAGCCAGGGGCAGTTCCCACACTGAAGGCTTCCCCTGGCCCTGCTGCCCCCTCTGTGGCATCTCTAGGGGTCCCTTTCCTATGCGTCTGCAGAAGCCTGCCCCGCCCCACTGCTCTACCTTGTCCTTGTGAGTCACCTGGTCCCCTTGGGGCACTCTGCATCTCCAAGAGCATCATGGATGGGGTCAGAGGCCTTGGAAACCTGCCCTTTAGCCCAAGGGACCTGGCTCCACCATGCTGCAAGTGCAGCCTGCTCTGGAAGGACCTTGTCCCGCAGCCCAGGACCCCTTCCCTCCCGCAGCACGCACTTCCTGAGAGGGAGAGCTGATGGGTCTGCTCACTTCCGCGCCTAGAGCTGTTCTCTGCGGAGTCCAGGGGCAGGGGGAGTAAAGTGGATCCCTTTCTGCACTGGAGCCATTAATGTTCTGTCCCTACACTCTGGCCAGCAGAGCCAGTATCCTCTGTTGGACTTGGCACACAGGGCTGGTATGGGCGACAGGGACCCGCCTGTACCTCCCTGTGGTTCTCTGGGGTGCCTGGAAGCTCTCTGGGGGCTGTATCTGCTCTTTGCTGCAGAGCTCACCATGGTGCTCCCCCCTCAGCAGCTGGCAGTGCATGCCCTGTACCCACTGCGCCAGGAGCTGGGCTTCCGTAAGTGACTAAGCTTCACTGCCCCAACCTGGAGCACCCCCCTTCGTGTGCTTTCTGGGGTGCTGAGGCCATAAAGGCCTGCATTGTGGGTACCTCACCTCTTTCTAGACGCTTCTACTTGTCACCACTTCTGCTCTGGCTTCTCTCTGCCCTGGACTTGCAGCCGGGGCACCCTGCTCCCCTGCTCCCCCAGGCATGCATGGGGTGCTGCTAGCCTGTCAATTCTGGCCGGGTGGTGGGTCTTCTAATCTGCCTTTAGATCCAGTGACAGGAGTCCTGGAGCCCAAAGGCCAGGCAGTTGATTAGGCCTCTATTCCCTCCTCCAGGGCGGAGCTGAGCTCAGCCAGGGATCAAGCTTTCCCAATAGGCTGGCGTCTGAGTACCGCTAGAGCCTAGGTCATCACCACGGCCTGGCCTCATACCTCTCCGTTGAAGAAGCAGTAGAAGACAGACACAAAGAAACCCTGGAAAGCAAGGAGGGAGCCATCAGGGACCAATGGAGGAGCCTAGATGGAGTCACAGGAAACAGAATGGGGGAGGGGCGTGATGACCTTTGACCCTGGGGCAGAGCTAGATGGAGCTCAGGCTCCATGGCTGCAGCCTGAGGTGCAGTTACACCGGCATCCTCTGAGTGAGGGCGCCGTGGTCCTCACCTACCATCAGCCTAAAGCAGGCTCCCCGCCCATTCACGGTGTTTCATGGCCTGTCCCAGTGCAGCAATCCTGACTCCTCAGAAGTGTTAGGTGCCTGAGCCCTGAGGTGGGGGAGGGGCACAGCTCAGCCTGGGGTGCGTGTGGAGCGGGCTGGGCTCTGCATGCTCCTGTGTGTGCTCTCAGATCTCAGCGTGTGGAGCTGAACCCATGCACTGACCGGGTGCCTGGAAACCAGGATGCTCTCTGCACGGGGCCTACCTGGAAGGACTGCAGGAAGGAGTTGAAATAGATGAATACGATCTGCGACAGGTCGTCCTCACCAGGGTTGACAAAGAAGAGCATGTAGGTGATGCCCAGCAGGGGCAGGAGGACCAGGGTGGCCTTCACCGCCTTCCTGGGGGCGAGAGGTCAATGCCACATCTGAGCCCACATTGCAGCAGGCCCTGGATGCAGGGTGGAAGGGGCTCCAGTGGGTGAGTGGGCTCCCTGCGTGAGGACTCGGGGCTCTGCCTGGGCCAGGGTGGCCTGTCAATTCTGGCCGGGTGGTGAGGTGGTGACCCCTCATTTCTCCCCTGTAGGGGTGAGGCACACAGGGTTCGTGTACCTGTACTGGATGGTCTCAGACGTGGTGGATGCTCGCAGTTTTGTCATTAGGATCCTGACAATGTTGAACAGAAACACAAAATTGATCTGGAAGGAAGAAGGCAGAGAGGGAGAAAAGGAAGACCTTGAGTGGGGAGCAGACTAAGAGGGGCTTCACCTACTGGGCACACACCTGCCACCCAGCCCCGGAGAACAGGGAGGTGCCCCTTGTCTCCAGGGCCCATCTCTACTTTCAGCCCAAGAGAGGAAAGGCAGCCTCTGAAGGTGAGGGGTGAGAGCAAGAGGCTGGGGATACCTCGAAGTCCCAGTCCTGCCCTGCATAGGGCTCTGCGTGAGCCCCTTCCCTCTGAGTTGCAAGGTCCCTGCTATTTATTAGTGTGTTCACAAGACATTGTTACATTCATCTTGAGAAACTTATAGATATACGTATTATATGTTGATCATCTTTACTCCCTTGGCAGTCACCTAGGGCTCCGGAAGGTCATCCCTATTGTGCCAGGGGTGGAGGCACTGGTGATGGGGGTGACCAGTGTTGGAGATGCTCAGGTAGGTAAGGTGCCACCGCCACCTTAGGTTGTGCTTGGAGGAACTGGCTGGCTGGCTTGCTGTGAGCTCTCCTTGGGCAGGGCCATCTGGCAGCATCCAGCAGAGGGCGCACAGCTTCTCAGCATCCCCCCTTACCATGGGGTGGGGGGTGCCCTCCTAGCCCCCTTGGGCCAGGAGCCGAAGAAAGCTAGTGTGGCTGATCAGCCTGTGTTTGTTTTTCTTTGCTGTGGGGCTTGGGTTACTCCTTCCTCGAGGGCTGGTTGCACAGCAGTCCTTGGCTGGCAATGCCTGGGATGCCTTGGGGCTCACTTCACTGGTCCTGTTAATTTTCTGCAGCCAGGGTGGGTCCAGACCTGGTGGAGTGAGCCAGGTGCCCACAGTCCTGCCAAATAATCTTATCTGCACCTGACAGTACTACTGAGGCTGAAGCCTACATCCCACCGTCAGCCAACCAAAGGCCAGGGTGAGCGATGTCGGCCCCCCAGGCCACAGCCCTGGGGCTCCCTCATGTGCAGAGCCACTCTCCATGGACCCTGTGAAATAGCACTGATTACGCCCATGTTATGGACCGCAAGCCTGATGCCTCGGCAGATTAAGTCATATGTGTAGGTTACACATGTACAGCTGGGTGTGTGGGCTGTTGTGTCCCACGCATCCATCGGAGCCTCGTGTCTGGCTGTCCTCTGGGCTGGTGTGAACCAGGGTGGTGGTGGGGTACACAGAACCCATGGCACTTACTGCATCCAGCTCCCAATTTGTAGTCTGGCAAGCCTGGAGACCCTGTGCTGTGCTGGGACTCAGCCTGGTCACCAGGACCGCAAACAGTGTGCACTGGGCTCTCCCACTCTCCCTGGCACAGATTGGCCTGAGGTCTTCTCAGCCCTGGCCTGGGAAGTCACCGGCCAGATGGTGTGAATAATCACTCTGCTGCTAGAGGATGATTAATCTCCATTGCCCACTGTGGCCTGGGACTTCAGGCTCTGCAGACAGAGTCGCAGGTGAACAGGTGGCCCAGGGCTGGAGGCTCCTAGGAGGGCCTTGCTCACTTCACTCTGGGCCTCCCAGGCTCCGGCCCTGCCCACCAGATTGCAGAATCAGCTTCCTGACTCATGACTCATGCAGGCCTGTCAGTCTGTGGGCTGGTCCTGTGGCTGTGTGCTGCGGACCAGTACTGCGGACCAGTGCTGTGGACCACTCCACTGTGGTCCTGTGCATCTGATCTGTGTGTGTCTGTGTGTCTGTGTGTCTGGTACATGGGCGTCTGTGCTTCTCTTCACCTGCCTCCATGTGCAAGCAGATGGGAAGGGACTTGTACTGGCCTGACCTCACAGGGGACTCTTTTCAAAGTGCTCATGGGGAAGGTGGGACCCATTTAGCCCAGGGATGCATACACTTGCACTCATACACGCACATACACACACCCAAGTCTCTAGAAAATCCATTCCTCTGAACCTGGGCTGGGCTTTCCCGAAGTTCCAGATCCCAGGATGGAAGTGGAGGACACTGGCAGACGTCATGGGGCTCAGGGACCAGAGATTGTGGCCTGGTGAGGACAGGAGCAGGGTCTGCAGGCTTTGGGGGAGTCTTTGATGAGGCCACCCATGGCCTGCTGCTTGCTTCTCATAAGGGTCACATAACTTCTAGCTCTTGGGTTTCTGGCATATTCCTGATTATCACGGGCACAAGTCACCTTCACTCATAGGTCACTTCTCTGGAATACCAAGTACCTGGCCTTTTCTGATCTTTCCTGATTCCCTGAGAGTAGATTTTTGGAATTAAAATATATTCCCATCTTTGCCACATTTCCTTGCATTAAATATCATTCAATTCACAGAGTTTTCACTCACTCTTGTCCATCTATTTTCCTATCCACCTACTAGTTCATTCAGTTATTCAGCCACAATTTTTAATCCATCCATCCATCAACCACCCACCCACCCATCCACCCACCCACCCACCCATCCATCCATCCATCCATCCATCCATCCATCCAGTCAACAGGTGGTCCTTACACACCCCTTTAATCTCAGCTCTTCTCCTTGTGCTGAGCAGGCCTAAGGGCAGGGTCTCGTGTGGAGCATCTGGGAGACAAAAAGTCACCCCTGTCCTCACAGCAGGGAGGCATTCAGTGAAGCTG